>JAUMHQ010039649.1:0-52533 GCA_032361165.1 Enteromius paludinosus | reverse complement strand
AATGTTTTTTTTACTTTGAAAGGTCTGGTGCCCATCCACTTCCATTAAATGACTACCAGACTGCCACGGTTAAAGTTCAAAATCTTCGTTTGTGTTCTGCTAAGGAAACAAAGTCACCTACATCTTGGATGTGCTAGGGGTAATTTGGGTGAACTATCCCTTTAAATACAATATTACACAGTCTAAAAAGGTTGGCAAAGAATAGGGCACGAAGGAAATTTCTGTATGGATTTTTCATAGGTGTTTTAACCATATTTTCAATTTTCAAAGTTTAAGGAATAGTTCCCAACAAAATAATGTTTTTTTGGAAAACTGACTCATCCTAAAGCCATCTTAGATGTATATAAGTTTAATAATTGCAACAGATTTGGAGAAATGTGCAAGTCCTCTGATGTGAATGGGTGCCGTCAGAATTAGAGAATTTTTAACAGCTGTTAAAAACATAATACAAGTAATAAACACTACTCCAGTCCATAATGTCTTAGTGATAAACTGCATGTTTGTAAAAAACGAATCCATCATTAAACCATTTTTAAGTTAAAAAAAGAGTTACTTCCATCTCTAATATTTCTTTCTCCAGTGAAAAAGTTGTCTTATCTGGAACAGGTGAGAAATATGCGCAGGTCAATCTCTGTTTTTAGAGAGTATAGCTCTAGACAAAAATGTAGGCAGATTTTGATGTGAGAGGACAACAGGGAATTGAGAAAGCATTATTATAGTTTATGAACATATATTTTGGCTAAAAAAGTAACACTTTACAATAAGGTGTAATTTTCTAATGTTAATTAATGTATTAACTTACATGAACAAACAATGAACAACACATTTATTACAGTATTTATACATCTTTGTTAACATTAGTTCATAAAAATACAATAATTCATTCTTAAATCATGTTAACTCGCACCACATCAACTAATGTTAAGAAATACAACTTGTGATTTACATTCTTAGTTCATGTTAACTAATGAGCCTTATTGTAAAGTGTTACCGTTAAAACACCTTAATGACAATGAATTTTGTTTCTTTCAAACATGTAGCTTTTCACTTCACAAGACATTGATAAATGATTGTGATGTTTTTATAAGCTGTTTGGACTCTCAATTTGATGTTAATGAATAATATCCTGCAGAAAATTACCATTATCTTTTTTGTTTTCCACTGATTTGTTTGTATTTCTATGTATTTTTTATGTTAAGTTCAATTATGCTTACTTATAGTTATAAATAAAGTTTGATTGATTGATGGATTTCAGTTTTGAAGATGCAGCCACTTATAGAGTTTTCTGTGTTATACAGCTTTCATTTTGCATTGTGAGCTCTTCTGCCATTACTGAGTTTTATTTGGCAGTGCTTAAATCTATGGAGGCTATGTGATTTTGTCAACTGTGACATCCAGCTCGAAAGCAAGCTCTGATGCGGCCCCAGAGGATATCAAGCCTCCGACACATGAGTCCGTAATTTTCTGCTTCCACGTGCAGGATGCCATAATAATCAAACTAGAATGACTTTGTAACTACCCCATCTCTTTTGTGCGGCTTCACTCATGCCCACTGCCCTAATTGAATCACCACCGAGTCACTGTATCAATTCTAACTTTGGTATTAGGGTTTAATCAGGCATGCCGGGGACCAGCTTGGTGAGGTGAGGGGGTCCTTTGTGTGGCGCCCATCTGTTTGTGACACAAGGCCCAGTTGGGACCCAGAGGGTGCAGCCAAGACAAAAAAAAAAAAAAAAAAGACAGACACCCTCTTCAATGTCTCAAAGTAGGTGCTAGTGCCGCCACCTTCCCAAATGGTTTTTATAAATTTCTCATCCAGTCAGACAACCCCAATCTCTTTTGTATAATGTGTGTGTTGCCTGATTTTTTTCCCTCTGCTGGCTCCCTGCCTAATATTTGGGTCGGGGATGTAGATATTGCAGTGACTGCTATTACAGACCAGTTGGGGAGGGCTTGCTTTATTTGTCCCTTCAGTTGCAATTGATTGTGACAGTGGTGTTGCCCCCTGCCCCGCCTGTGTGGGAGGAAAAGGATGGGGATTGAAGGAGGGGGTGCCATTTAGGTTGGCTCCAATTTGACTCTCTCATCACTCAGCCGGGGTCACGACCCCACTGTAAACGAGGCTGAATGCTTAGGGTGCACTGTTGATACCTGATTGTGTGGTGAACTAGACTGATCAGCTACGGAGAAAACCATCTCTCACTTGCACTGGGAGGCTGAGGACATTAGCTATTTTTCCATGAGGTAGCGCTGAGCGGTGCTTCCCACAGAGAGAGCCTGTCCTGGCTCAGCAGGTGTACCTGATCACCGCACACGGCCGGCGCTCAGAGCGCAAGACTGGAAGAGCGTAACCACAACACAAACAAATGGTGGGACAGGCTGTCAGCACACACTCCCATATGGATACAGACGCTCTATTCATACTAATGTGACCTTCAGTAGTTGATTCGGATTTTTCAACTTGCCATTTGGGTTTAGTTGGTGGGATTGGGTTGTTATATTTCTATATTTGTACTACAAAAGTATATTGTAGTATTTTACAGGTTCAACTTATGGTAACACTTTCATTTAAAGTCTTGCTTATTAGTATGCATAATAGCTGTTTATTAGTATTTATGAACCATATATTATTTTCTTGTTCTGTATGGCCATATTTTAGATACCTTAATCCTACCCCATACTTAAACCAAACAGCTACATTAATAACTATTACTGTAATAAGCAGCAAATTAAAAAAAAATTTTGAGGGAAAGGTCATAGTTAGTAGTAAATATGTGTTCCCTATTCTAGTGTGTCAGGTATCATAAGCTAGGAATACTTCAAGGTTAATATTATTCGTACTTTCATTCATATATTTAATATTTAATTTAAAATGAATTAACAAAGAAAAAACCTTGTGTTCACAAATTTAATGTTATGCTCATCAAATCAGCATTTTATATAAAATGTATTTCTTTGATGGCAAAGCTACGATTCTTTCAAAATCATTCTAATATGCTGATTTTGTGCTAAAGTTCTCATTTCTTATTACTTAATTATTTCATAATTTTATTGGTCCGAATTTTTTGATAGAGTTCAGAAAGACAACGTTCATTCGAAATACTATTCAGAATACTGTCACTAAATAAAAACAATAATATACCTTTTGACAAGCTTACCTTAAACATTTCAACAGTAGTGTAGATTAATAAATAGAATTAAAAAAAATTGCTTGTTCACGATACCTAATGTATTAACTAATGTCAACATATGTAACCTTATTATGTTTCTCTGCTGTGAGTTATGCATCGAAATGATCTCATCTCTCTGGCACCGTAAAGTTGGTGGAAAGCGATTATCTAAATTGTAGAGTACTGAGCACAGTAGATCTGTACATCAATCAGTAGGATGTTTACACTGGCAAGTCTCGTTCTCATGTTTACACATTCCCTCAAGGCAAAAAGCTCTTACCACAGACTGCTGGTAGTTAGTCACAGCTTACTGCCAAGTCCATCGAGGGGTGTATGGAAAGGTTGGAAATGGTTAGTATGGTGCTTTCCTTTTGAGAAGCACTGGCATGGACTACCTTGCAGATGGAGGGGATGGGTGGCTGTCACGGCCCCACTCGAGCAGGGGGTGATGTGACCGTGGCTGTGTGCTCGTGTATGTGTGTGTCTGTGGATATCTATGTACGAAGCGTTGAAAGTGTGCTAGAGTGAATCTGAACGGCCCTCAGCCGGGCCCCATATGCCGGCCCACGTTGCCCTCCCGTGCCTCCTCCTCCTCCTGGTCTGCCCTCCCTGTCTATACTGGCTGCACAAATTAGCACAATGTGCAGGCAGGGCTCCTCAGCTGGCCTCCACACCCCACTTGACATGGGCCTGACCTCTCCAGTGTGTGCCTCTCTGGCCCGGCTGGGCCCTCTATGGCTGCCTGTCACTCCCACAGCCCGTCCTGGTTTTGCCAGCTAAGGGGGCGGGGTGGAGGCGGGACACAGACTGCCAGGTCTGGGTGAGGAAGTGGGGATAGATGGGAATGTGCAGGGGTGGTGGACTTTTGAGGGAGCCTCTGGGGTTGCCTGGTCAATTAAATTCACATTGTGGATAAATGATTTGCAAATGATATACAAACAAGTAAGTGTCTTCGAGAGCCCTTTTCACATGGCCTATTAACAAGTGAAATAAAAGCAGGGCTCATCTGTCAATGCACTGTAGATAGACACTTACCTCTACAGGATACTGATAAACCAGATTGTGTGTGATGCTTAAAGCATCCTCATCTTCATCATCATTATTTGGAAGAACAGTTATTCCTGCTCCAATCTTTCCCCATCTATCTATCTATCCAATGTTGCTTACTTATATGTAGATGCCGTATGTACATATGTATGTAAGGGGAATAATTCAAACACGACAAAGACCACCAGTCTGAACTGTGCTGATAAAATGTTAGTAGCTTGTGTATTTTTATGTGATGCTGTATCTCTATGATCAGTGAAGCAGCCAGAGACACATGCACACACACACATGGAAACATTCATCAACCAGACACGCTCCAGTCTTGAGGGCGTATACAGGAGGTTGAGTGCGTGTGTCTGTTTGTGCGCATTCATGTGCTTGAGTGAAAGGCGTGTAACAGTTCCTCTGCCTGCTCCCTGAGGAGTAGATGATACTAAAGACACTAAACGGGACCCCGGCGGTGAGAGGAGGGAGGAGGGGTGGGGGGCTGCCTTAGCTCTGTGCCATTCTGCTCCTTTACAACTTTACAAAATAGGCTTTTAATTTTGCTGAGCGGCTGGGGCGTGTGTGTCCTGCCTGCATCAATCATCATCATGGGGCTGCAGGCGCAGGGCTGCTCCCTCGGGTCTGCTCTCCTTCTGCAGCCTGGAGCTTGCAACATGCACTCTCTCTGTCTTTCTCTCTCCTGCTCCATGGCCTCGGCTGCCCACAGCGCCGCTCTGTGTTACACCGTGGTGGATTCAGCTCCAGCAGGTGTAACAGACTGACTGTGATCATCTAGAATGCAGGACGGGAGAGGTGACTTCTTCGTCTGTAGAACATCTGCATCCAGCAGATGCCCTGTCTGAGACTCATTGATTGTTTCACTCCCTCATTCATGATTAGAAATGTCAAGGTTGAGGAAAACAAAGTACAACGTGCCCAAAAGGTAAAATCTGTTAACATTCATTAAAGCTGTGCTTCATCCAAATTTGAGAATTTAATTATTTCTTACACTAATGAGATCTAAACCTATTCTGTTCCGCCATTATTGGCATCTAAAATCAAGGTTTTTGGTTACATCTATCTATTAATATATATTGATTATGTATATATAAACACACACATGTGCATTTATCTATTTCAGAAAAATATTTTTACATTTTAATATGAATATAAATAAACATGCATGCATGTAAATATTTTTACTTTATGAGTGTGTATTTATATATACATAATAAATATACACAGAACACACACATATATTATGTAAACAAAAACTATAATTTACAAAAATATTATGTATATATATATATATATATATATATAGTACTGGCATAGATTTAAGGAAATTATTAAGTCATTCTGTGAAGCTGAAAAAAAGATATAAAAACTCCACATCAGATTAATACAAAAACTTAAACCAAGGTTAGGAATATCTGAAGACCAGTTTGGCCAGCATGGAAGGCCTTAAACCAGCAAACCAGTTTAGACTGGTTTAAGCAATTTTTATAAAAAACTAAAAAAAATAAAATATATATATTTATTTATTTATTTATTTATTTATTTTTATTTTTTTATTTATTTTTTTTTGAGAAAGTTTATCCACTGATAATATTGTAACCAAAAACGTATGTCTATAGACCACATTCATTATTTTAAAAAAACATGCATGAATCAATTCTGTGTGTGCATCTACTTTATAAAAAGATTAATGAATGGCTGTATAGATAAACAGCATGATAAATTATTGATTTTTTTTTTTTCATATCCAAGAAATTAAAGAAAAGTTGCACTAGATTTGTGCAGTAAGACGTACCTGTACTTTTACCTCACGCTATTTAATTCAGTGTCGCTGCGGCCTCGCTGTGGCCTCTGGGTGTCAGGGTGACACGAAGCACTGCGCTGCTCTCAAAGGGCAGATGGAGTGGCAGAGGGCACACGCCTCAGGGCATGACCGATCTAGGACACTGGTGAGTAAACACTTCTGTTAGCTAACATAGCCAAGATCACAAAGACACATGTAGTCTGACGAGCTCCGTGGCATCATTCACACGTTTCACAAAACGAGACAAGTAAAAATGAGAAACAATCTACAGTTATTGTGCTGTTCTCTTGGCAACCCCCATAAGCAGAACCATTACACAACAGTCTCTGTTTGACACCAAAACAAACACATATAAAAATGGGTCGGTGAAGAGCCAAGGATGTAAATCTCTTTAAGTACATCAATTGATCCGTGATGAATCTGTAGGCGTACGTATACACAACATACGGCGGTAGCAGGCGGCGGCTCTAAAGCGAGGGTTTAGTATTAGATTATACGCAAAAATGGGATGTAGCATCTTTCAATAAGCGAGCTAAACATGGAAACTTGGCACAAGTGTACAACTGATATGATGCTTAATTAGGTTATGAGACTAATCTGTGTAGATTATTTTGAAGCTGTGATTAGCAAACATATACCCATATGCTTAGGACAGAGTAATGTAAATGATTAGCCAGATTCCAATCCTTCTTTTGGAAAGAAAAGACAAATGGAAATGCGATCGCACGGACGACTCCTCCTTCAATTGAACTGGTAACAGTAATTCAGTAACAGCATGAGGTGAACGTCTGATTGCTAGACAATCAGAGCAGTGAAGTGTGTTGCTGGTCATGTTACACATCTCAACTGTACTCACGCTTGACGTGGAACAGAGTGTGTCTCTCTTTCCCGTTTCCCTGTCTCTTCTTCTCCTTGTTTCTTTTCTTTGACTTTCCTCCAACCCCCCTATCACCCTCCAAACCCACTTTCTCTCTCTCTCTCTCTCTCTTCTCGTCTCGACTGCCGGGGGCTCTAATCTGATAAAGTGAGCCGAGAGGTGTGATAAGGGCGAGCCGGGAGCAGTAGGCCCCCCTTGCCAGGCCGTTTAGTATGCATAGACCTCAGCTATCTGCTCCGCTGCACCTTGACTCCCACTGATCAGCCTCCCTGACAACAACCCCCCCCCCCATTCCCTCCGCCCCCATCCCACACATACCCCTAACAGCACCCTCTTGCCCTAGGGGAGAGAGAAAGGGGAGGGCTGGGACACAGGTGGAGGGAGGAGACCCAGTCTCAGAAATACCCCTCTTCCACTAAAGTGCTGATGCCCAATCATGTCCACCAAACAGAAAAAAATGGGTCTGGACCTTCATAATAATTTATATCGGATGGGAAAATCTTATTAGTACAAAACATGCAACTTTTAGAAAGAGATCGGACTTGGGTATTTCAAAATTTGTAATAATAATTGTACTTTTTTTTTTACTTTGTCATTTTTTTTTTTTTTTTGCAGTGTAGGTTTAGCTTATATCTGTCTGTATTTCTTACGTTACTCATAATATTTCTTCCAGTTGTTCAAAATGTCTTTGTACAAAAATTTGTACAACATTTTGAGATTATGATGAACTTGTAACATAAGTTTGGCAACTTAAGGCTGTTTATTTTAAAAAGGACACCACATCAACATACAAAACTAGATGGTATCTATTAGATTGGTTTCTTAATATGCAGTTAATCTACAGTATATTTCAAACACATTCAGCTGACAAACATGTTTGTATTTTTTTCTTGTTGCTACAGCCACATTATTTATAACACAATCCATAATTCAAACGTCTTCCAATATGAGACAAATTCAAATTTTGCTGTAAAACAGCTCTAAAATGACAATAGTGTCATTATTCAGCTTGAATCTGTTTCAAGTCAATGTTAAATGAATGTATTTGATTTATAAAAAATATAGGTTTATTTTGATTTGTCATATGTTTATATAACCAATATTACATCAAATATAGCTTGAGATACTGAATGATGTTACTTTTTTACATTACACTACAGAAAATCCTATTCTTAACCAGTATTTTTATTTCTTTTCCAGTTGTTAGGACAAATTTGATTTAGAAGCAGCGCTGCACATCACATTAATATGCACTTTATAAAACCTTATCATGTGTGGTGAAGCACTATGTTTAGTAATATTGCATCACTATATTATATTAATTATTATATTAATATTACTATCTATGAAGTCAGTGAAAATGTGGGCCTGTTTTACTAAAGGTTTGCAGATCCGCTGGTAAAGCTTCAGCTCAAGCCTTATTTCAGGTGAAAAAATGGGTGACAGTCCATACTGACCTGCTAAAAGTGCATCTCTGTCTCAGTGTATCTGCAACACCTCAGCATGTTGCACTCTTGTTATATCCTCTCACTCTCTTATTAATTGATTTCTCTACTTCCTTTGTATGTTTGTTACGTGTTGGCACAGTTTCCAATCATTTAGCTTTTTTCTCCGTTTCTCTTTCTCCCCTCCTTCCTGTCTCGTCTTCCTCCCGCTAGTCCCTGTGCTGCCACTCACCTGGGAGGCGTGCTGCTCAGTGATAATGGCAGTGGGAGAGCCAGAAGCGGCTATCCGCCTCCGGTGATGCTGAAATGGGATTTGGGCTGTGCTCGGGCGGAGGAGGTTATTACGGATCAGGGGGGCCTGGTTTTGAAGCGGAGCTGAACTGGGCCGCGGTACAACTAGAACCGCTGGGATGTCTGTTAGCTTTCCTCGCTAACAATGGCAGATAAGACAAAAGTGGTTGTTTGCCGTCTCTCTCTTACACACTGGCCCATTAAAGGTGTGCTGTTATCTGATAAGCCGTGAGGGGTGTGATCACCTACACACACAAATACACACCACCAGTGCCTCATTCAGTGCTCACTTATGACCTCAAACCCGTCTCGCTCGGTCCACGGTGTCCGTATGCTGAAAGGGAGAGAGAAACTGTTATGTGGCTCTGTGCTTTTTTCTGTTGTTTTGCTCCCGTTCAAGTGCTCTCCTAGCTTATTTTCCTTTATTCTTATCGTTCCATCTGGCTGCTAGTCACACATTAATCTAAATTCCAAACAGGGTTCCTCCAGTGGCGTTATCAACTCGCCGTTGATGTGAGCGTTGGCCCAGGAGAGGGGACGCGGGCAAAGGGGGGAAAAACAACACACAGCACAACAAATTGATGTGGATGGGGGAGTGAGTGAGAGACAGAGAGAGAGAGAGAGAGTGCTTGCTTGTATGCTTGACTATTGCGCCAAGCTGCATCATGACTTCAGTACAGGTGTGAGACTTAATCACAGGTATAAAAATTCTCTCAGAAGACTGTCTCTGTGCATTTGTTTTGAATGTAATTTGCAGGGCTGTAGCCCACTGCAGGTTTGTCTATTAATACATTACACTTTATTGTGATAGGGCAATGTCATGGTTATTGTTTGCACTCTTTTGAAGGACATAAGTGAACAGATTCATAATAAATTGTAATATTCCTGAAGCCCAACATAAAAAATACAAAATGTAAAATAAATGAATTAATCAAAAAT
The DNA here is from genome assembly GCA_032361165.1 of Enteromius paludinosus. Classification (NCBI taxonomy): domain Eukaryota; kingdom Metazoa; phylum Chordata; class Actinopteri; order Cypriniformes; family Cyprinidae; genus Enteromius; species Enteromius paludinosus. Next base: position 42,957 of record JAUMHQ010039649.1, on the reverse strand, counting down.
ATATATATATATTTTATTTATTTATTTATTTTTTGTCCATACAATGTAAGCAAGTAAAGTCCAGTGTTGTCTTGTATAGTGTCAGTACCCTATCTTTTCAGTATCTTCTTTACAGTCTTACAGGTTTGCAAAAAAAACCAAGGGTGAGTTAATCATAAAAAAAAAATATACTGATTTTTGGGGTACTCTACATGTGTTAAAGGAGCACTAAGTCTGTTCACCTCCAAATTTTCTTTGGGCTTGCAGAACTGCCTAAAGTCATGACACGGGTGCCTTTGAGAGGTATTACCACACTGAGGAAGCGCACTCACGCTGGGCTGGGGCTAAGCCCCCTGTCCTGTCCTGACAAACTGGGCTGATAAAGTCTTCCTGGAGCTCCGTCGCATCCCTGCTTAAATTAGTCCCTGCTTGTCTCCCCTCAGGTTCTGGCTCAGGTAGACTCCCAGTGCACCGCCAAAGGGAAGTTCACTGTAATCTACAGATTTAGCAGCAGGGTGCCACGCATTCCTCTGCCAGTGCCGTCCTAAGTTGAATAGGATCTCCTTTTCCCTGCATACTGCAGCCCTGTGTGTCTGATGTTTCATTTCACACTTGTTTTGCGAAGACAAAACCAATGATTTGACAATTACGTCTATAGAATTAACCCCATTGTTACCACGTCATGTTTGGCTATAAATGTTTGTTTGTTTGAATTCTTTTCATTCATTCCGTTACCATTTAGGTCAGAGCTGGAATAATTAGGGCTGTACTGAAAACTAATAATGTTATGGATTAATGTGGGAGAACTTGACAGAAGCACATCATTGAGTGGGACAAATCCATGATATAAATTGGCAGACAAAGCACAAGGCAGTCAATACGGATTACAGCTAAGCCTCTCTTCTTTGCCGGCGTTTGGACTGGCATTGATAGGCTCTCACAGGTCTGCAAGCCCACACTCTGCTGGACGGGGGACACGGAGGATCAGGCATGCTGCCACGTCACCCTAAACACCCTCTGCCTCCACCCTCCGGTTCCGCCGCATCCCCTCGCCAGCCCCCCCACCCAAACCCTAAAGCCTGTACCCCAGGCACTGTGCTGGCACAACCTTGGCACGCCAGCGCCAGCTGGGCAAACACTCAAGTCATTGACAAAATAAACACCTTTCAAATAGAGGCAAAACAAGACGACAGTCTGACACAAACAACAGACTAAATAAATCACAAGTGTGATGCTGGGAAGGGAGGAGAAAAACAGGAGGAAGGGAAGAATTCTTCAGAGACGGATATGACAATATGAAACTAAACTAAAAATAATAATAATAATATTAATAAAAATATATGAGGATTTAATTTTGTTTTTGCTCCAGCAACTTTAAAAGAGTTTCAAATTATCAGTTTTATGCCTGTTATGAGTTTTGTTTTCTTTTTTTTACTTTTTGCAAGGCAGTTGTAATTTTCCAAACAATTGTCTTTTATTGTCATTATACTAAAGCAAATAATTGAAATATTAAATGGAAATTGTTTGTTATTTGAAAAAAATATGTAATTATATTATGTGTCCTTTTTATAATTATATTATATCATCATATCATATCATAATTCATTTTTAAATTGCCTATATATATACTGTTAAAAAAATTAACAGAATATATTCTTATATTACCATAATCAATGGTGAGGTTTGTGTGACCTGTTTAAAATGATGCTGCATGCAGGACAGACAAATCCATTTTCAATCAATTTCTGGGTGAAGTTATTTTTTTCAATGTCTCTTTTTTATGTTCCTGCCCCATCTTATGCACAGACAACTGTAATAAATATTTTGGAGACTGAAAGTGTAATACTTTGACTCTGTTGTGCTATCAGACCATTCATTGTTGTTCCCAACCATGAAAACTGTCTCAACCAATAGAATGATTAATTCAGGAATACCCTTTTAGCCAACCAATGGAACACAAATTCGGTAAATAATTATTTAATTCATCTATTATTATTTACATTTTATTTATGTGATAATTTGTTCAATTCACTTTAGAAATCTTAACCCTGAAATCTGAAAATATTAGTGTCAAGTGCCACACACAATCCACTGCCTCTCCTACTGTCTGCCCATGTTAGCAGTAAACTCGTTTACAGCAAATAAAGGCAATTAATCCAATAATGGAAGAATGCAACAATCCCCCACTTTGTGGGATGAGAAAGAAGGCGAAAATGATTGGAGTCAAGGCGGGTGGAGATTTTTATTCATTTTATTCATCCCTCATTCATTCAAGCTTGTTTTATAATTCTTTAATTTTTATGTTAATGGCCATCGGTAGCTGAATGAGACCATTTTGATGACATATCTCCAGTCTCGATCCATGGCCAGCTTAGCGGCTGACGAAAATAGCGGCGAAATCTAGAGAATAATGGGGCTCGGGAGGATTTTGTGCAGCTGAGGCTTTGCATTCAAATGGGTGGCCATCCCAGCAGAGGCCCCGCGCCGCTTTATCATGTCTTTACAGCCAGCAGCTTGTTTATGAATAAAAAATGTGGCATGAAACCAGAGGAGTGAGTTGTCTTTGTTTTGTCAAGTGTGCTGAGACAAAATGCTTCCCGCTCTCCTCGCTCTCTCCGTTTCTCTCTCTCTCCATCTCGAGGGACCTGCAGGGGCAGCTGAACCCCTAGCCCCCTACCTGACGAACTGTTGCCATGGGAATTGCTGTCCCTTGGTGATCCTTTGATGCTGCCCACCCAACCCCAATCTCGCAAACAAACCCCGCTGCACACTCCGAACAAGGTTGCGCTGAACGCAGCCCCGACGCCGAACGCAAGCAGACACAATCCCTAAGCTTACCCACCCTAGCATTTTCTGCTCACTCCAACAAGTTCTGTTAAATATTCATGATGTGTGACTACAGGAGGGTTTGCACCCCCTCACGTCCCTACCACCCCTTCTGTCTCCCTGAGCCTTTGTTTTGGGACTTCTGCCCTCCTGTCCAGCCTTTAAAGTAAAAGCAGGGCTGAGATGACAGGCGGACGGCTTTTGATGGATTTATTAGACCTCAGCAGTTGTCTTTAAAGTCAGCAGTGAAGGGAACACAGAACACTGGTTCAACTCTGTATGAAGAACATTGCCTGCACACACACACACACACACATTAAGCTTACACTTCTAGCATAAAACATGCATGTATAGGCTATATTTATGTAACAGTTCTGATTGGCTGAGAGCCTTTTCCGTACATTTGATATACTAGTGATAACAGAACTGCAGCCGTTTTACCTTTTGTATCACTTCATATTCATAAAAAAAATTATTTAAAAATTAAAATTACAAAATTTCTTTTTTTCATATATTTATATACTATTTTCCCTTAGTGCCAGCTATTCATTTTAGATGGTTTCGACTACATTTTTTTTTGGATTATTTTAAGTTTTAACTTTGACAGCCCTAAGAAAAAGATTAATTTTGTCTAAAGGAATAAATAGATGAATTAGTACTGTCAAACGTTTAATCGCATCCAAAACAAACGTTAAAGTTTACATAATATGTGTGTGTGTATGTGATGTGTAGATTTATTATGCACTTATACATACACATATATACAGTATACATTTTGAAATATAAAAAATTATTGGATAACGTGTTAGAATCATATGTGTAAATATTATAAATATGCTATTAATACTAAATGTGTGTGTGTATATATATATATATATATAAATTTGTAGTATTTATAACATATAATATTTGCATGTATATATTTATATATATATGTATACTGACTATATATGGGTCAAGGGTGGATTAGCGCATTATTTCCCATTACAGGCACGGCTAGTTCCACACAGGCTAGTTCCACACAGAAGGCTATGTGTGTGTCTGGGGCTAAGATGATTAGCAGGCTCAGTGATTCAGGCAGGCTGGTATGTAAGATGCTGCCCCAGGGCATGCAGGGAGGCTGAGGGGGCAGGTGGGTGGCTGGCTGGCTGTCTTGGTGTTACCTGGGTGGCACAGCGCGTGGGCCGGGCTAAGCCCCAGCTCTCCTTGCCTGAGTGGACTGCTATAGCTGTGCCAGCCTTACTACCCTGTTCGATGCCAGCCTGCCCGCTGTACCATCTGACACACATTCACACCTTTCCCTACTGGGCACCGTCAGCCTCTGCCACCATCCCTCAGCGCTCGAGGCTGCAAGCGCACGTGCCGCTGTGTGAGCATGTACACCGCGTTGCTGTCTCTCTGTGCATCTCTCTGTCTTCTTGAGGCAAGTGTGTTCGTCAAAAGGCAAAGTTATTCAGAAGATGACACTGTGCATCGATTGTCTTTGTTTGTCATGTGCCCTACACTTTAGACACTGAAGGAGAAAGGAATGGAGAGTGTTGCTGATGCCAGTGTGTGCCCAGACACCTGCCAGGCGCCTGTTTTCATGTGTTTGTGTCAATGTCAGCTCAGGACTCCAGGTCTCTGACACAGGTTACCAGCCCAGCAGGACAAGTGCCTCTTCTCGCTCGATCTCTCGCCCGACTGGGAATCACCTGCCCTTGCCAGCCAAATCACTGACGTATTAAAACCCTCCAACAGTCTGCCTGTCCATATGTCCATATTAACTCAAACATTCAGTCTAAAAGCACCTGAATAAGCTACTTCAGGCATTGTTTGGATATTTGAACTGAACTGACTCAACACTAAACTGACTTGAGCCGAATAGTGACCGGATTGATGAATTAGTCCCAATATTTGAAGGTGATTCTGTTACTTTCTTGTTTATAACTCTAAAACTACAGTCTGTATGTTACAGGTATTTTGTCTCCTTTGTTATTAATGTTGTTATTATGTTCATCTGTTCCTTGTTTAGTTCGTCATTTAGTCTAGCCCTCTATTTTAGTGTTATTTGTCAGTTTCCATCCATTTAAAGTTTGTAAAGCTGTGGCATTTCCTTCCATTTTTCACTTAAAAAAAAAAAATGTGTTCACCCAAAAATAAAGTGTCTGTCAACAGTTAGTCTACATTGTCTCCTTCAGCTATTGAACACAAAAGAAGATATTTTAAAAAATATCTGTAACCAAACAATTGATAGTAGCCTTTGAATTTCATTGTAGTTTTCTCCATACTATAGAAGTCAATGGCTACCGTCAATTCTTTGGCCAACAACATTCTTCAAAATATCTTATTTTGTATTCAGCAGCTGAAAGAAACTCATACTGGTTAGAAAGAAGTGGAGGTTAAACACAAAAGACATTTTGAAGAATGTTGGCAACCAAACAGTTAATAGTAACCACTGACTCCCATAGTATTTTTATTAATACTATAGAAGTCAATGGACACCTCTTTTGACAATATCTTCTTCAACAGTTTCAACAGTTAAAGGAAACGTATATGTTTGGTACAACTTAAGGATTAGGACTAAATGATGACAGAATTTCAATTTTGGGTGTACTGTCTCTTTAATAAATATAACACTGGGAATAGATCCATCTCTCCTTGTCTGCACCAAATCGTGACAATGCAGTGTATAATTCACTATGTAAATAAAGTTGACTGGACCTGACTATTTGCAGGGTTGCACGTCTGAATGTCTGATACATATGAGTATCAATGCACATTACTCTCTCATAGTTCAGCTTTTGTTCTAGGCTTTCCAAAAATACTTTTGCTATCACTCAGGATACACTTTCTCCTTATTTCTTCTCTCTCAAAATCTTATACTCATTCCAACTCTCATTGTCCATATATATAGTGGCTCACAGCTCCACCTCTCTCTCTCTCTCTCTCTCGCTCTCCCAGTCTCTGTCCCCTCCCTATCTGCCGGACTCAGCAGCAGCTCCTATAATCTCTTGCGCTCCGGCGGTGCAGCACACGCTGGCCCCTCATGGGCCTACAGATGCCCTCTGTCCATGGGAGCACTTCCTGCACAGGTGTGTCACGGCGCAGGGGCGGCACTAGACAACACGCATCCGTGCCAGTCTGAGCATCCCCATTCGTCACCCAAAGCCACCCAAACAGCACTTGTCCAGATGCCGTTTCGTCTGAGCGGCGTCTCATCCCGAAGCACGTATCCGACTCGATTTAATTTTGATAGTTGTACTTTTTCTCGTGGCTGGCATCTCTTAATCAATGTTAATTGGCTCCAATTAACATATGTTAATTAATGATATTTACCTCAAATTAAAGGTATGAATGGTCCCAGAGGGTTTTCTGTTCATCCAATTAGAACCAATTAGCTGCAATTAACACGTGTAAATGAGATGCTATTGAGTCCAAAACAAACAGTGTGTAGTCTGCGCGATTCCCATGCAGTTTAACCTGAGCTGTGTGTGTGAGTATCTCATCACAGACACACACACACACACACACACACACACACACAAACTCTGTTGAACACACACATATACAAGCTCTGTTGGGCAATTTGGCAGGTCTATGGCCAGGATTTCAAGCTTAGCCATCTGACACCTCTAAGCAGACTGTATTATTTATAAGCATGTCATGCGAGGGGGGGTTATAATACTGTTATTAGAATAGTACACCCAAACATTAAACATTTTATGAAAATGAACCATCAGGCCAGCAATGAAGTAAATAAGCTGAAAGAGATTTACAGAAATTTTGCAATACATCACTTGCTCATCAATGGAACCTCTGCAGAGAATGGGTGCCGTCAAAATAAGAGTGATAAAAACATCACAAAAATCCATCAATGAATGTCTTGTGAAATAAAAAGCTGTGTGTTTGTAAGAAATAAATCCATCATTAAAGCATTTTAGCTTTAAACCTTTGTTTCTGGCCAAAATACGAGTCCATAATACCCCCCAATTAAAAAAAAAGTCCATCCCCTATTGTCCTCTGACCTTACTTACTGACCATACTTGTGTTTTCTCTTATACAGTGCTTGATCTATGCATATTTCTCTCCTGATTCAGATGAGATGACATTTTCACTGTAAAATAGTTTAGATAGAAAACTCATATTTTTGTCAGAAGCAGCAGTCTTACATTACAAATGCTCATGGACTGGAGTCATGTTGATTTTTATTTTTTATTAGTGTGATGTTTTTTATCAACTGTCTAAACTCTCATTGACGGCACCCATCCACTGGTATATATAAGATGATAATTCAAAATCGGGACCTTTTGTTAATATAATATATATTTTGTGTGTGTAAAAAGAGGCTGTTTTAAACAGCTATTGATTCAACAAGAGAAAATAGCGAGTGAAATACATTAGGATTTTAATGCGGTGTAAACAGGCAGCAATAGCCAAGTGAACATAATACAGAGCAGCAGTAATGTAGCTGTGTATTATGAACATATCCCACCTCTTCTACAAAAAAAAAAAAAAAAAAAAAACTCTTTTATGGCAAAATAAATGTGCCGACTGGGCTCTTTTAACCAGCTATACCATTTACTTTAGAAAATTACATATTTTTCCAAACCAAACACTGAATTCTTTACCTGGGTATTAAGACTCAAGGGAAGCCATTTTTCATGCCTCTTTTCAGTTCAATTATTGCAGCAGCAGAACCAAGGTAGCAATAAGCATGCAAAGTTGACATCAATAACTTCCATACACCCTCTCTATATCTGAATAGATGCAGATTATTTCACATTGGGCTTGAATAAGCACGCAAGCCTTTTGAAATCGACGTGGAGAGCAGACTCTAATCTGAGTTTGCAGTTTTTGGAGAGTGTTGACAGCAATCTCCCCCAGCGCGGTGTGGTTGCGTTGCATTAGTCTCCAGGTTTTACAGTGGAAATGGAGAACGCCTTCGATACTTACCATTGTAACAATCGGGGGTTTCTGAGCTTTGCGATGGGGGGGAAGAAGCCGCTTTGTTCGGTGATAAGAGCGGAGGGGAAATATGAGCAAAAAAGGCAATCCAAAGGGCTGAACAAATCTGGGAGCAGTATTATGGGATGGTAAACACGTCTGCGGCTAAGAGGGAGCGGATTTGCTGTTTCTTATTTTGGGGATGTGCTGTATTTGAAGAGGAGCACAAAGAGTGGAAGGGCATCAAGGGTGGGGGGGATCAGGGGGTGTGTCTTGTAGGAAAACATGCAAAAAAAAAAGCAAAGGAAGAATCAAAAGACAAGAGAGCAAAAATGTCCCACTGTAATATTTAACTTATGCACATGCAAACAAAACAGCTTATCGGTGTTCACCATGGCCGTACACTGTCCTCATGAACTTTTCCCATTGAATTCTCTGTTCTACTTGCAGTGTTCATGCACAGGAGAACAGTGTTGTGTCTGGTGTGGATTGATATAGCTCATTTTCCATTGGAATTCATAGAAATTCATTTTATTGTATAAAGGCCTGTCCACACCAGTAACTTTAAAGATAACTACTGGATAACTAGGACTATACTGACATCCATAAAACTGCTCAAACATTTTATGTTTATTATAAGTACATGCTGCAGTCATTTGCTGCTTTAAATGCTCAAGTTCTGTAAAGCAGGTAGGATGCTGATGTAAAAAAAAATGTAAACTATATATTTATCATTATCATTCTTAGTGTACGAACCTTTAATGCCATTTTTTATAATGTACAAAAAAAAGGTTTTCAAAATAAATGAATAAATAATAATTAATGAATAAAAAATGTGTTTGTGTGTGCGCATATGTAAACTAAGTTACTAAGTAAGTTTTCAAAACACACAGCGGGGGAAAAAAAACACTAAAATCAGTTATTTGTGACAAATGTTAAATTTATTGAAATTTGCATAGCCAAGTACTTTAAAATTGAAACTTGCTCTGTAACAGCATCTGTGCACAGCACCATGAATCCACATATATTTTTCTCTCTTTACATTGTTCAAATCTACCGTAATAGTTCACCAGCTCTCTGGTAATCATTAAAACCATGCAAGTCAATCCGCTCACACTGTTTATTTACAGTCAAATCCATTTCTGTTCCTGATCCATGGAAGATCCAAGGAGAAGTGTATAAGCCGTTTAAACGGGGAAAATCTTGGAAACACTGTACAATATCAGATTGGTGCTCACATGTTTTTTTGTGCTGCGTTAATTCTGCTCTCCGTTTCTTACTCAGAGCAGTGAAGGTCTACGGGGGCTTTTCTGTGTGTGCAAAGCTGTCCTGGCGTTAATATTTTCAGTGTCTCAAGCTTACAGAGAGTGAACTCTCACCCCTCCCCACTCCTGCCGCACAGAGATAAAACTTTCCACTTCCCTTTTTTTTCAGCAGAGAATTACAAGAAGAAGTCGATAACACCGCCACAATCAGCTTTTACACAGAGGATTGGGCTCAGGTGAATAGCATGGGACTTCTCTCTAGGCTGACAAACAGACAGGACCATACAGCACACCTGTGGGACTCTGGAAGACCACTTCATCCCATTGTGAACATGACCAATGAAAAGAAATATCCTATCAAGCAGGCTTTTGTCTGTGCGATGCTACAGCAGAGTGGTATTTGTCTGGCTCTCTCATCGCAGTGAAGCTAGCTCAATTACATTATCTTGTGCTAAAGGTAGTTCCAGGGCATTCTGTTGGCAATCAATCAATCAATCAATCAATCTTTTAGTGTGCATCTTGATGTTCTTTCCCAGGTCTGGAATCTCTGACAGCACAGAAAGCCACACCCAATCCTCAATCTGTTCCTGTGCGTGGACGAGAGTTCAACATTAAAGTGCTTGCTAACATAGGACAGCTACAAGTCCTTCAAATCAGATTAAACACCAATTGAAAAAAATTTTAAACTTAAAAGTTCATTTTATTTGATAAATAATGCTGAAATAAAATAATTCAAACTATAAATGTATTTAAAAAAATAATGTAAAAAGCATAATGAATCATTATTTAATTAAACATGAATTCTTATCCAATTGGATTCCTATTCTTTTCTTAGTATTTCTAGCCACTAAATCTGAAACACTACTGTGCCAAACAATTAAAACAATAATAGAATTTTTCCCCCTCTAAAAGTCTCCAGGATTCCAGCGGGTCTAAGAAACACTAATACAAAATAATAATAAATAATTAATTTAATTAATACATTTGTTTTAAAAGCTGAAAGGCATATAATAATCAATATAGTAATGACCTGCAACAGGATTCTTGGTAGTCTAGGTATCACTACTTTTATAGTGAAGACAACAAAGAAAAAAATCCAGTATATGTACAGATTTTTAAAATATAATTCAAATGTATTCCTTGGATACTGGATGAAAAACAAAAGATATTCAAGATCAACAGCATATTAAATATACTGTACTATAAATATACTTGATTAAACAAGCACAATTCATTCAAACACATATGTATTTTTATGCACGTAATTCATATGCCGCACTAAAAGGTAACCGCAATTGATTTGTGCTCCAGTGTGTTGGACAGAGCTTGATTCATTGAGCCTCTCCCTTTTGCTGCAACACCCTTAAAGCTCTGCAACCGTCTGTCTATCTATCTTTAACAGATATATAGTTATCTAGAAATGGAGTATGTAGGTGAGATTTATGTTCAGTCTAATGCATACACTTGCTGGTCGGCCTAATCGGCATTTCGTGAGGCCGGTCGGGAAGCGGGAGAGATGCTGAACCTGTGATGCTCTGATAGGGGATTCCTGCAGGCCTGATTAGATCTAGGCCATGTTTGTCTTCCAGTAACAGGAATTACATGATTTTTAAGGGGGCTTGGCTTCCAGCAGCATTTGAGTATTAATTCCCACCCACAGCCTGAGGAGAAAGCAGGGAATACATATTAAAGAGCAGGGATCTTTCACACCGCAAGAGCAGTCAATAAGACACTATATACTGTGAGGTTCTGATGCCTGATACATAGACCTCTAGGAGTCAAATGGGGAATTGCTGAGCTAGGCCGATATAGTTTTCTCATATTTGAATGTGCCTTAAATTATTCTTGATTTTTTTTCTGTCAGACGGAAATTGTAGCATTTAATTTGTGTTTAACCTGTTGTACACTATATATCCATATTTATATGGATCTCAAAAAAAGTGGATTTCAAACAATATCTGGGATTTATTGGGGAAAAACAGCAGTTTAACAACTGAGGAACAAAGGACAACCATTACATAAAATTATGTAAACTGTTGAACAGGGTAATTTTTTATGAATTTAGCCTTTATTTTGTCTTCTGGACTACATTTTAACATCTTTTACATAAAATATATTGTTCAGGACAGTACTAAATCTTTTATATATATATATATATATACATATGTGTGTGTGTTTTTATGATTAATCTTATATTGGTAAAATAATTGACATTTTGCATAAATAATTAGTATTAAATTGTATATATAAATATTAAATATTAATAACTGACGTTGTGTGTTTGTCTTTGTGTGTGTGTATTTTATTTTATTTTATTCCTTAATGTTTTTAATATTTTTTTTATTATCATTATATTCTATATAGCAATACATCATTCTTGAATGAAAACTGGAAGATTCTTGGTCTATATATACATGAATATCTGCATTTTTGTTATATTTTAATATCATTATATTTGATTTTATACGATACTTCATTTTGTATATATCTATTTGCTATTATTATTCTTTTTCCCCAGTAGACTCTATGTAATTTATTTGAAGCCTATTTATCAAGTTACGTATAGATGAAATTTAGATACATGTATATCAGTGGGGACAGTTACACTGCAGTCTGTTCGGACACAGTGTGATTAGAATGCCTTAAGGGTGTGTGCTCTTTTAGATGGTATTTTCAAACTAAGGTCTGCTCCAGCGGTCCCTGCCATCTGGACCCGGCAGACCCGCAAACAGGTCAAGGTGGGTGCCATTCCCATGGCCCTGACTGCCTGTCACTATGCCAGTGTGCTAATTTACAGCCAGCAACCCCCCTATCCCGTCCTGTCTTGCCAGCCAGCAACTCAAGGGTGTGAAGATGCCAACAGCATGCTCCGCTGAAGACAAATCAGTCTCAGTCTCTCATAAAACACCCAAAGGTCATGACCTCTTCACCTTTTCAACCCATCACTCCCCGTTCCTACAACCCTGCCTCCCGCCATGCCTACCTGATGGCCCACTCAGGCACAAACACACAAGAGGAAAAACAGCTCCAAACAAGGTAACGGTCTCATCTGAGCTCACCGTACAGAGAAAACTATTTGCATGCCCACCCTCTGTTTCAGCTCTCCAGACACAGCAGGAGGAATATGAAAGTCTGTAGTCTGTGAGTAAAGCAGCCGAGATATCTCACCAAACGTACAGTGAGGAACTGCTGGAGTACAGTGGAGCAGCACCTCATTCAACTAATGGCCCTGGAACAACAGGAGGGCCCGCAGCAAAAATGGGTTTGTCTGGCATTCGGTATTCTAACCAGTTTCTGGGCTTTTGTTGTCTGCTGAAAATGAGAATATTTTCTTTTTGGTGCAGCATGCAGTATTTCTTTTCTCCGTGTGAGCAGTTCAGTTCAACTTTTGTCCCTTTCAAAGGGGAATGGTTTTGAAAGCCTTGGTTTTGAGAGGCCAATCGTCTAACAATCATTTTCTTTATCAGTGCACGGTATTAGTTTGCTTTATGCAGTATCAAAGCCAAGAAGAGTAGAACATACTAGAAATCCTGAAAGCTCCTCTTTTTTTCGGTCCCCATTTGCTAAAAAGTCTGACAGAACATAAATAAACGGACACAGAAATGATGGCAGATACAAAACAAGTTCACTGTTGGTGCCTGATAGCCACAGCCAATGCATATAAAACACTCCCTGAAATATACGGTCCCATTAAAATAAAATGTTGCCCATATAACGAACTGAATATGCTGCATAATTTGGACAGGGTCCCAAGTAGGATAAGAGGCTGGTGCAAAATGAGATAATTAGCAATGTGGCAATTTATTAACAACCCCATAAAACCAAACATCCTCAACTAAACTCAAAAGTGTGATTATTGTTTATATTTAAGTCCTCACAATAAACTACAACCTTATATTTATATTTAAAACTACCCGATCTTATGAAAAGTGCATATCAATAGCAGTTTTTTGCGTATCAAAAGCACGATTTTCTGTTTGTATTAGGCATTTTCATGAGACCAGCCTCCTTTGAAACCAGCGTTGTTGTGGTGGTAGCTAATGACTAACCGTGAGGAGATTCGGATTATGGCGAGGAATCCCTTTATAAATCTCCTTAACTATTACTATAACTATCACTGGTCGTATAGATTTAAAAATGGCACTGTAGGCACATGCATCCGGACTAGTCGAGAACATCACGTATTTATATGCTCGTGCTCAGTCGCGCGCTCGGCTTTCACTGGCCCTAAATCCCGACAGCGTCTGCTGACGTGAGGCATGCTGGGGTGAGTGCGTTTTGCCTATGCATTAGCCATTCATTTCGTCTGTCTGACACCTCTCCAACATAAAACCGTACGGCGGAGGTAAAATATCTCTCTCCTGGCGAAAATAAAGCTTTGTCTCCCTCCTGATCTATAGGATATAAAATAAAGCCATGGCTTTGATGGTGGCTTTACCTTATGCAGGGCTTGCTTTTTGTGCACACAAAGGCAATGAAGATGAATGAGGAGGGATTGCTGGGGCCTTGTCTCCCGTGGTCCTTTAGGATCACCCCCCTTTTCCTGTGTTCACTGCAGACTCTCGGAGAAGTTAGTCAGGCAGCTTTGTCATTGATCCATGGCAGTCGATTGCCATGAGAAGGGATGTGTCCGTTTTTTTGGTTTCTGAACTTGGATTACATCGATTAGCACCGTTTACATTTTTTTTTGTCAATTAAAAGGCTATAGGTAGGCCTATTCTTTGCGTTTTAAGTGGCTTGTTATATTTTCTGGTTCTGCACCTCTTCTGCGCGTTTCCTGAAAACATCTTAGTCTGTCACGTGAAGGGGAAAACATTCGTAGATAAACGAGCACTCCAGAGATCTAAATTTAACGTTTTTAGTTTGAACTGACCCCTTCTTCTTGATTTCACAGATTATCAGAAGCAAAGCGGCACTTTATAGGCTATTAATGCATGTTGATTATTGCTAATTTTACAGTCCGCCACTGACTGCAATGCTCTTCTGTTGGCATCTGTTACGTTTTCTGCTGTATAGAGGAAGAAGATGACGAACCACATCTCGTGCACTCACATTAAACGCGTTTATCTTGGGTCACTTTCATTCATTACTATATGAATTATTCTGTGTATATTTCTGTCGTATCAAAGCCGTGACCGTTTTTTATTCAACTGAGGAATGTTTAAGCATCACTTTAAGCGCCTCGAAGATGTTTCATATACTGAAGAGAGTTTGGGGGGTATTTCAACATCTTTGGGGCTGACAGATTCATGCGCCGGTTCTTCAGAGCAGTCTGATTTGTGAAAAGGCCCTCCAAAAACAAACGCATGATGAAAGTTAAGATTATTTTAGAGATTGTAAGGAGCCATCCTCCTTTATTGTACAAAAATTAGATGGAAGTAACGCATCTTAAATCATCATTACACTGAAAAAATAAATATGTTCCCCCAAGTTCATCTTTTTCTTTTTTTAAAGAGAAAAAATAGTCATTCTTGGCTAACAAAAAAAATAAAAATGCAATGTATTAATTTAGCCCCTGGCTGTTGATATCAGCAGCAGACAGGACTGCGCTCGTGCATGCTCTTGGACCGTCAGTGCAGAAATCTGCTCCTGTTTAGTAGCTATCTGCTGATTTTCAGCCCCGCAGCCCGTCCCCTGAGCATTGCCCACTGCGCGATAATATCTCAAAGGGAGTGGTTATCACCACACATTATATTATAATCATTAGTGATCCTGGCCCTTTCACCCGCACTGCAGAATAAGCGCTGGGAACCATTAATCTAAACTAGAGCGACCACTCTCAAAGACTGCTCGTTTCCATTCGGGCCCAGCGGGGAATAATATAATAATTTCTTGTCACTGCTCTTTGGTTGGCTGTCGCTAATGAGATAATGAGATAGATTTTCTTATGGTTTTTGTTGATGTTTACCTGCATCAAGAACGGCTATCTTTTTGCATAAGATATAGCCGATACAATTAGGCCTATTAGCCAATAAATTGTAAGATTTAATAAGCATATAGCTTTCCACGGGGGTAAAATAAATTGCGTCATGGTGGTGCGTCATCATTTGCGCTTTCCTAAGCAGCTATATTTTAGCCATCCCAAATGTAACCAAACTGTGAAGACTTATTGTCCTAAATATATCTGATCCATTAATAGCCTAATCAAATATGTGGTAGCAATTTTATAAATGAATGCTTATTCTTATGTAGTCGTCTGGTATTGTTGCGTTTGACTATGAAAGACTGTTAATCCTGGTCTGGGATGCGAGGCCTAAGCGGTGGCCGTGTCTGTGTTTGATTATCGGGTTTAGGAGAGAAATAACAGCTGTTCCAGCGATGGGACCACTAGATCTATAACCTCAATCGAATTTCTCTTGCCAGTCTTCCGCGGAGTTGGAAAGTCAAGAAAAATGTTTATGTTGAGTTGTTGGTCAAAATTAAAGCTACTGGGCTTTTTATACTCACAGGAGCATTCGATGCATTTGATGTGATTGCACAGATATATTGATCATTATTCCTGAACACTTTATTTACCCACAATCAACAGTTTTAGATTCGTTGAGTTAGTGTGGTATTTAGAGGTCTTTTTTTTTTTTTTTGGAAACTGCTGTAAGAAATATAATTGCAGAGGTCTTGCTTCAGTCGTCCCTGACGCCTAATCGGTTTGGACATGCTGTGGGTCCGGGTTTGGTCGCTGCACATCACCTCACTGCACCGCAGAGCCGAAAAGATTGACACAACGCGGTCCTGGAGCGCCACACGCCTATTGTCCACACTGCGAAAATAAAGACATTCTCGTGAAAGAAAAGCAAGACACATGCTTCATTGAAGTCATATTTAAATTGCCTTCCCCCCCCACGCGTGCGCGCGCCTTCACCACATGGTAGGGGTGTGATTCAGTATGTCTGCCATGCCAGGCCTTATGATATGTTTGGCCTTTTTCTACATTTTTAAACATTATTTAAATAAAGCAATTATAAGAGTAAAAAGTAGGCATGACTTTAGAAAGAAAAATATAAGAAACTAATATTTCATCTCGTCAGTAATGTGAAATGTATTATTTTTGAAAGTAAAAGCATGAACATTTCGATTTGGGAATAAAAATAGCAAAAACAATATAATTATAATAATAAAGAAATCAACAGATAAGAGGATACAGCCTATACCATCAAATGTTATTATTTTACTATACCATAATATTATTTTCCAGTATTATAATGCAAATATCTGCACATCTGTGCCAGGCTATATCTTGCCTTTCTCGCTAACTTATACACTACCCAGTCTTTTTTTTTTTTTTACAGCAGAGCATGTTAGTAACAGTCATTGCACATATCATGAATAAAACGCGTAAACA
Organism: Enteromius paludinosus; assembly: GCA_032361165.1. Lineage (NCBI taxonomy): Eukaryota > Metazoa > Chordata > Actinopteri > Cypriniformes > Cyprinidae > Enteromius > Enteromius paludinosus. The sequence continues at coordinate 26,622 of JAUMHQ010039649.1, read as the reverse complement.
AACAGGCAGCGGTGCAGAGCGATATGGAGAGGGGCCCGAGGCACAGAGCCCCCCTTTACTCGGGCTCCTGGCGGTCCCGGTGCACCAGCTGATCAAAGCCCGAGTAAGGTGTAATATTTCTCACTTTATTACCGGAGTCACAGCGTGTCTGTACGGCCGGCGATCACACACTGCTCTGCCCACACTAGCTCAGTTAATGTATCGTATATAGGATGACTACATACGGAATAATACACTAAAACACACACTCTCTTAATACTAAAACAATGAAATTGCTTCAAGATGACATTTTCAAATTACGTTTCGTTTGCTATCCAATTTTAAAATGTAAAGCCTTTAAGAATCTAGCCTAAACCAACGAAACGAAAATGCAGTCCTGACGTTTTAAAATGCTCAGTCAAATCAACATTAGTCAAATTTTAGACGAATTTCAAAAGACTGGAATAAATCAAATTATTATGTGATTTTTATTTCTAGGTATACTTATTTAAATTACCTGCACAAACATCACAAGCTGCAAACTTATTTTCCTAAATGCTTTGATCACGAAGCGAACATCAGAAATGTTTGTCAAAACCTTTTGCCTTTTAACAAATTGCAAATGAATCATTCGATTGTGCATTTACCTGAGATTTGATCTGCTACAAAGTTTATGTTATTATATATTTCGCAGAATTTTTACCATCGTCTATAAACCACTAAGAGAACATGAACAGGTTGATTCACTCGCTCGCTTTTTTATGTTTAGCTTATTCGTAAACGATTCCGAGCTAAGAGCATGCGTAATGCTGCGAGCGTGGTTTGACTGGCACTCGGTCTCCCAGCGGTGAGAATTTTTCGATCGATAGCTCCCTCTAGCACTGCCCCATCTCCAGATTCGCAGTCTTTTCCATTCGGTCACTTGTCCACCTGACGATGGCACTAATTGAAAGCTTTATTCCCATCACGGATGAGTCAGCATGTCAAATATCAGTCTGGAAACGAAATGGATTTCAAAACGAAATTTGTAATTATGAACATCAAACTATATATTAATGAAACTTCCCCTATAGTTTATGCTGTTTCAGAAGTTTATTTTATAGCAGATTTTATTTATGTAACATATAAGATTTTTCATATACATTATAAACGAACGATTATTTTTATTTTTCATTTTTAGGTTATTCATAAGTTAGGCTACAAAAATATATATATTTATGGAGTTGAAAGTATTTGCAAATTATTGTTAACTGCTAGCATGATGAGTGTGAGAAAAATGTTGCTATTATTATGCATAAATAAAACTAGATTAACTAGATTATTGTAAACTATTCGATTTGATTCAATTTTTTTTACGTTTCTTTCTATATTCAACTCACTTATTAGGCTACTGCAGTCGAAACATCTAGTGGATCTGCATGCCCTACAAAGTGGAAGAAAAGACTAGTTCAATGGAGAGACAGAGAGGGGTGGTGGTCGCATAGGCGACTGCAAAAGATGAAGTGTGTTTATCTTTTATCTGTTATTCTTCGTGAAACAACACATGTCATCCAAGGGTCCCACAGTCAAAGAGGAGAGCTCCCTAGACGCTCATCGGCAGCTGTTTCTGTGTGTTGTGTAAGGCCCTTTGCTGCCATGGCGTGAAGCAGCCACACCATGCCGTTTTACATGAGAAGTGGCCCATATGCGCAAAGTTGCGTGGTATTGATTCCAGATTCCAGACTGGAACGTTTGCACAATATACGCTGACAGAATGTAAATAGCTGAGATTGTGAGGTTGAGGGGCGTGTGTGTGTGTGTGTGTGTGTGTGTTAGTTGGGATGACCGAGTCAGTTTCTGGTCGTGAATGGTGTTAGTGTCACAAATGAAGGCAAAGGTTCAAGAGGTTTGAGATGATGTTATGATTCGGTACGTGTCCTTTAATGATATCGAATTACTACAATGATACATATGTATATATTCGCTGTGAAAAATTCAGATGAAGTTATTGTGCATACAACAAAAATTTCATATTAGTAAATACTTCTGGTACAAAAAATAATGCAATAATTACATATTACAGACTGAACATTTTTTTTGGTATTATAAAACATCAAAAATATGGAAAATGGTTATAGGGATTAAAAGAGTTATCGAAACTGCCCATCTACACAAGTAAACAAACCCATACAATATGAAATTGCTCTAAATTCCTACCGTTTAATTTAATTTTCAGTGAAAAGTAACCATTAGTCACATTTACTTAGAGAACACGATGTATATTCCTTAAAATCAGAAGAACGGACTTAACAGATCTTACAAAACACCATAAGGTGTTTGGGCCATTAGAGGCTGCTGAGGGGATCTAACATCCTGTAAAGTTTAGAGCCCTCTTGTCTTTCACTTTCTCTCGTTTAACAAAGGACCAAAGGAGGATGTAGTTCTTAAGTGTCTTTTCGTTGATTGAGTGACGTGGTTTAAAAGGTCATCCAAAGTGTCTGCGTAAATTCCTTAAATTAAATATAAAGAATAGCTAGCCTACTAAAAATTATTTTTTAATGCTGCGTAAAATTGCATTATTGTTTCTTACTGAAGGCTAGTAGGAAATAGAATGGTTGTAAAATTAAGAAGCGAAGAAGAAATGGACTATTAAAGTTCTCGCCACAGACATACAAACGTATGATCTTATAAAAGAAAATAAGTCATTATTTTATGGCTTCAGGAAGGTTTCTTCGGTAAGTTATCTTGATAGTTGCATTTCAGACACAATTAAAAATAAAAAAAAGAAGAAGGAGAAGGAAAGAAAATCATATCAGGCTTGTGTTGCTATTCGATTTATAAAATAATAAAGAAAAAAAAGTAGCAAGATTAATTTCTTTCAGATTAAACATCTATACGCCAGATTTCTTGTTAAGAAATAAACGCAACCACAACACGAGCGTTTTCACAGCATGGCGCATCTCAAAGTATACAGACACATGATCTACATATACATAAACAATGCTTAAATGATCAGATATGTACCTTATCAAATTCTCCTCTCGTTCCTCGGTTCCACCAGAACTGACGAATATTGGAAAAAAAAGGACGCAAAAAAGACTTTCGAATACCAAGGTCTGTTTTCTGACTCTCCACATTAACTAAGATATGACAGTTTCTGGGATTTTTGACAATTGGTGTCTTCTGTTCCCTATAAATAGCGCAGAGTGTGCCGGTAAAGCGGTGAGGGGATAGCTAATGGTTACTTGAACGGAAAGCCGCTGATTGGCCTCGGATCCGAGTGACGTCAGGAGGCTGTGAATAAGGCTGGCTCGTGTGCTTTCAGGAACATGCAGAACACCGGAGGCTGTTCGGGGATCGTCATCAGTCCTGCAACGAGATGTCACGCGCATTCTGTTCACACTAGCATCTTTCACCTCTTCTGTCTTACCGAGGAAACAGCGCGCGTAACAGAGGAAGACGCACTTTTCAAAGCGTTTGGCCGTTGTATCTTTCAGAGGGACGTAAAAACAGTGGATACGTGGACATGGTAAAGTGCACTCCAGTGTCTCTGGGCTCGCATGTCTCGTGTGCTAGTTCCGTCCAAGACCGGCTGCATTAGATGCTTGTTTATGAAAGACTTTAACGCACATCATCACCAATGCTTCACTTTGTTGTTGACAACGGCGACGTGCTTTTTCCCGCAATGATGTCCTTGTCTTTCTAGCCAACGAGCAGTTGGTGTTTTGAAAGATTTCTCTATGCTGGCTTCATTTATGCATCTGGCAGGGAAGAGGATGAGAAATAATGACTGACAACTGAAGCACTACCTCATGAGAAGATCTTCTTTTAGCATCCTGATTTTGGACCGCTACAGGTCCGTCCAAATACACAGAAGTGGTGAATATAATTAAAACTTCTTGGTCTTTTCCTTTCAAACCTGTTCGCGAAAACTCACTTGGAGCATCCTTCATCATTGCAACCCTTTCCCTTCTCTCTTTGGAAAGAGAGAAAACAGGGGCAGACTCTCAGGTTGTGGACACCACGGCAGTAACTGTGGGAGCACATCCAAAGACAATGGTCCACTGCGCGGGCTGCGAGAGGCCTATATTGGACAGGTTTCTCCTTAATGTTCTGGACAGAGCATGGCACATCAAGTGCGTACAATGCTGCGAGTGCAAATGTAACCTAACAGAGAAATGCTTCTCTCGAGAAGGAAAACTGTATTGCAAAAACGACTTCTTTAGGTAAGTTCCTTGCGAGAGTTCAACTCATTAAATGCACACATGTCCGATGCATTTGTATTACTGTGAAACATGAAAATATAGTTTATTTAACATTACGCGCTTCAGACACACTGGTATATTTGTCTACAAGAACAATAAAAAGTTGGCAATATTTAAAAAACAGCATAACTGGTTGTTAAAGAATTTGTATTGTTGTGTGTAATTTACTATTTACATGTTATACGTATAAAACCAACATGTAGTTTTAAAAATGATACAGATTTTTCAAAGAGGTGTCACGTATTTATTAAGTAGCTTAAAACAACAACATGCCTTAAACATAATAAATCAGCCATTTCCCAATCACCCAAATATATTTACATTGCTACAGAAATGTACTGAATTTCTTCCTCATGAAATTAAAATTGAAAACCCCGTTAAAGCACATTGCATACTGTACGCGTATCCAACTGTGCATGATTTCATTAGAATTTAGGACTTGCATTCACACTAACATGAAGTGTGATCCTAAGTACTGTCAACACGACCGACTTGTTTGATTCTTTGATTAGGACGCCCATTAATTAAATGCTTGTTAATTTGAATTGTTATGCAAAATGGCGAGCAGATACACTAATAGTCTGTGTACTCGTCCGCAGCAAGGGTTTTGAAGGAAATCGCACTTTGTTTACAGCGAATGGCAGCCAGGGAAGCCGCGGGGATCAATGCCTTGCCAGGGTAGTTGAAAGTGTAACGCGGCCCAGTGGCAGGCTGTCTGCACGGCCCCGCGTGTGTTTGCAGTGGTTCGAGTTAAGATGTGATAAGTGGATTTGAATAATAAACGACTTTGTGCTGGAAACCCTCAGACAATGTAATCACAGACTCAGAATCAACAATCTGTACAGAGATCCACAATACACATTATTGGTCGCAATTATGTGGTGAGTGTTTACTGCGATGGTGTTTGTCTTGGGAGAACGCACATGTACTTTTGTTATGGGTGATTATTAATTATGCTTTAATGCACAATTTAAAATAAATCCAAATTATAATCATATTTTATTTAGACCTTCAATTTGATTTATTTCTACAATATAAATAAAATACGTAAGAATGCATCTCGTTTTAACAGGGCATAAACAACAACTGATCGGAAGGTAATTGTGATAGCTATTTTCCCTTAAAATAACTGATAATATTAAACATTTACGAACACTGGTTTTATGTACGCTCAAATATAAAGGATGCTATTCCATCACCTTGGACTCGGCTAATGATAACAGATTCTTTTATATTTTATCTGCTGCTTTATTGTGTTATAGTGACCGTTTTTCTTGGTCTGTTCATTTGCAGGCGCTTTGGAACAAAATGCGCGGGTTGTGCTCAGGGGATCTCGCCGAATGACTTGGTCCGGAGGGCACGGAGCAAAGTGTTTCATCTGAACTGCTTCACATGCATGATGTGTAACAAGCAACTATCCACGGGGGAGGAATTGTACATCATAGACGAAAATAAATTTGTCTGTAAAGACGATTATTTAAGCACCACGAACGGAAAAGACAGCAATCTTCTTTCAGGTGAGCAAAACGAATGAAATGTTTTGAGAATTGGAAAAAACGCACACTGCACGCGCTGTTATCTCGCTTCATTAATTATACTTAATATATTCAATACTTTAAATTCACAAGGTATCTTTTGATTTAAAAAACGCACTGGATTGCGTTTATTAAATATTATATCTTACAAAAACGTAAAAGAAATCAGAAGGAGTCATGCATAGCCAAATAGATTTCAAAAAGCATTTCATTTTCATTCATTTTTAATTCAAATTTTGCTGCGTTCATCTGCGGCCTATTTTTAGCCACTTTGTTTTCTAGTAATCTTTTTCAATATTGTAGAGCAGTGCATTGTGACAGTCCTTTCAGCTCTAAATACCAGTGTTTCTTTGTTCTTTCTTTGTTTATTCGTTTATTTTCTTTTATTTAATCTTCTGTTTCTTTCTTTTTTCTTTGTGTTTGTTTATTTGTTTTACATTCCATTGTTTAGCGTTTAACACTTCTCTGGTCCCCATGTCTAATTCTGAGGTTTTTATTTCGACCCCCTGTTTCCGACGGCCCTTCTTTCCGCATTCAGTTACAGCTTGCAGTGATCCTAGTTTATCACCAGATTCGCAAGACCAGCTACAGGACGATGTCAAGGATGGTGAAATCGCGAACTTATCGGACAAAGAAACGGGTAACAATGAAAACGATGACCAGAACCTCGGAGGCAAACGGAGAGGACCGCGTACCACCATTAAAGCGAAGCAACTGGAGACACTGAAAGCGGCGTTCGCGGCGACCCCCAAACCAACCAGACACATCAGGGAGCAACTGGCGCAGGAAACGGGGCTCAACATGCGAGTTATTCAGGTAAACCTACACATTGTTTAATACATGTAAATATACATTATTACACCAACAAACTGTATTTACTGGTAATTTATAATTGCTATGTTTGCTGGTAGCAACTGTGAGGACACAAACAATGATATAGGCCTACGACTAGAATTTATACAGCGTGTGATTCTTGTGGTACAAATTTATCTTCCTGGATGAAACAGGAAAAAGCACGCGCGCGCTTTCATTGTGTCTCTACTTTCCCATCCTTGAGGCAAGACTATTTGAATAGAAATGAGGACACTTCTTTGCTGGCACCTGTAAATATTTGGAAGTAACATTTATATGGTTAGCCTTTTTATACTTGACTCGAGAGATGGAGAGGCACGCCAGCTGGCATAAGACTGGTGGGAACGATGGGAGTCTTGGCAATGGAGCGCCATCACGTTTTGCGACCACATTTAGACATGCTGTGACGGTTCTCAGTCAAGTGGAAACGCAGAAATCTGTCCCTGTGTCTGTCAAAGTACCTCATACTAGGTAGTTTTCAGTGAGAAATTGAGAATCGATCCTTGCTTTTTCTGTCGGGTTAACCGCGGAACAATGAGAGTCCAGCCAATGCGCGCAGAATGTTCGCCCTCATTTACGCACGCTACATGGGATTTGTCAGCATCATTTTAAAGAGCCTCGTCTTGGTCATTTTTTCGGCGTGAGAGATCCGATAAGAACACAGATAGAGCAGCATCATCGTTAAAGGCGTCCTAATAGATTGGTGCTGTGGGGATAAAGCCTTAAAATGAGACTGAACGTAAGATCAAGTGCAGGGAAGGGGTTGAGATTAATAGAGTGGCAAGGTTGGATATTTAAGACCGTCAGGGTAAACTATAATTAGCAAAAGGACTTCAAGGGTGGATATATAGATTACGAAATAATAACTGCATAGAGCCGGTTAATATATCGGTAACCACCCTCCTATTAAGTATTAATTAGAGATTTGAAGTCCCCGCTGCTGCCCCCTCAGTCGGAGTAAATGGAGGGTTAAAAGATCATTAAAGTGAGGTTAGATCAGACTCTCTAACAGTGACGATAATTACGAGCAATCTTGTCACCACAATACGAATGTATTCTGTCACTTCACAGGCCTACCTCAGTGGACTGTGAAGACACTGCTCTGAACCAATAAAAAATGGTAAACTTGACATGTAAACATTAGGCCATAGTGTTAGGTCTGCAGATAGGTTGTCTTGTTTTAACGCGGCACTCTTTAAATTATTCGTTTTTTTCCAATACATAAACTAAAACGTAAACGTGCAATTGATGCCTTAAATGTTCAAGTCAAAATGGTACCAGAGGCCTGCAGGTATTTGCATTTCTGTCCACTTTGAATTATTAATACATAAAACCTAGCTAACCCTCTGAAATCTATCAAAATTAAGTCGAAATGGCAGAAATGATTGTGACACATTAAAGAGGAGGAAACCGATCATTCTAAAACCATTTACAAAGAGGTTTAAAAAAAAACGTACTATTAATATTTTTGTCAGGTGATAATTATTATTTTTTTAAATATATATTTTTTATTTTTCCTTACAGTTATTGAGTATTGATATAACTAAGCACAAAATTGCAATAAATGAATAGGCTACTTATGTAATTATTGCGTGAAGCTCCACATAGCCTACAATGCACGCTATTGTTTTTACCATTGTAATTAATTACTGTGACGTGCTTCTCTATCACTCTGACACTCTTCTATAAAGTTTTACCGACTTATGGTTATTTAATAAATAAATATATGCATATATATATATATATATAAAATCAGCTAATAGGTTTCCACTGCTATTTTTCCATGTGCACTAGGTATGGTTTCAGAACCGGCGGTCCAAAGAGCGGCGCATGAAACAGCTGAGCGCACTCGGCGCGAGGAGACACGCGTTCTTCCGGAGTCCGAGAAGAATGCGAACGCTCGTGGACAGACTCGAGCCTGGAGAATTAATTCCAAACGGCCCGTTTTCATACTATGGAGGTAAGATATAATGGCGTACTGTAGACTTATCTATCTCAAACATTTGTCCGAAGTATGTTTTTCTTTCGCGCGCTGGTTTCATTCGTTACGCATCAGAAGAGAAAATAGTTACACGATAAATATACATTAAACTTTTTTTTTTATTCTGTTAGTTTGTGTTTTAAATAGTTAAATAGTCTGCAAATATAAATGTAGTTTTGTAATTAGGGACATAAAAACGTGGAAGATCAAACTACTGGCTAATGTTCATGTTATCCATGTGTTTTTGATGCTTAAATGGTTTGATATTGTTGTGTTGCTGCTTGAACTTTTGACAGCTGCTTAGCAGATCCGTCCATTTATTTTAATTTTGAATCTACAATGGCATGCATTTTCCGGCATTGTACATGCGTCGAAAGCATTGTGTGTTTAGTATATATATATAATTTATACATCCATTACATATTAATAACAGTATGCATGGTATCGAGACGACGGGGGTTAGTTGTCACACTTAATCTTGAATTAAAAGTTGTGTCACACACATCTGTAATGTTGCTATCAGAGGATATATGTGTTGATTTTTTTTAAAAACCTAGTCTCTTAAATTAGTATAAAATTCCTTTTTGTGAGTTTGTTGATCAACTAAAATCTCAATATTACAAAAAAATGTGTAAACAAATGGCAATAATAAAAACCACATTATGAAACTCACTGTCAAAAATAAACATTCAATACAAACCCCACTTTCCCTATATTTTCCTAATCTGCTAGGTTCTTGTCCATATGCATGAAACAAGGCAGTTATTGTTATATATACACTATCATATCAATAACAGCTTTGTTTTATAAGTTTTCAGCTGTTCAAAGCCTTCTTCGCTGTAATTAGCAAAGCTTTGTTCTCCCCACCCAGCTACATTTATGATTTCGGTGTAACATGTTCTGTGACTAATGTGGCATATTGAGATTTGTTCCAAAGAACGACAGACTACATATTCGATGAATTTTTAAACAAAGAGTTTGCTCCTGCTCTTTGTTCCTAAATCTTAACCACAATTCTTGTATCCTTTGTGTATCTGCAGATTATCAAAGCGAGTACTACGGTCCAGGAGGGAATTACGACTTCTTTCCCCAAGGCCCCCCATCTTCGCAGGCCCAGACTCCTGTAGATCTCCCTTTTGTTCCATCGTCAGGACCCACTGGTACCCCGCTAGGGGGCATGGACCATCCTATCCCAGGCCACCATCCGTCCAGTGAAGTACAGCGCTTTTCAGACATCATGTCTCATCACCCAGGAGACTCACCCAGTCCAGAACCAGGGATTCCTGGACCCCTGCACAGTATGTCCTCAGATGTTTTTGGACCCAGTCCGTCCTTTACATCTCTCTCCCTCAACGGCAGCGGATACAGCAACCACCTCTCCCACCCTCCGTCAGAAATGAACGAGGGTACGGTCTGGTAGCTTCTGTGAACGGACATTTCGGCAGAGAGAAATCACGATAAACCGAGGAAGGAGGGAGGGCGGGAACAGGGACACTGGCAGCACATTCTGGTTCTCATTTTTGTCTTTTTTCCCCCGTTTTTCCATGTCATGAATGTGGTGGGACAGCTCACAGAAAGAGCAGCAGAGGGCAGCATGGCCATTGACATTTACCTTCTTGAACTCGTTGTGTTGATGTTCCGTTTCCTTCTTTCTTTCTTTACCCCAAGTCCAAACTCAAGAAGAGAAAGAATTGATACTGTTGACCCGGTCGCTGTATGAACTCAGCTATGAGGCCCAGCGTAGCAGCGACCCTCCAGAAGCTCAACGTTTGTACCACCGGTTAAAAAAAACAGCGATTCCGACACATTAACAGCGTCAGCTACCGTCAAAGACTTGTCAGCTTTACAGAGAAACACCCAAGGCGGCTGATCTAACGCTAACCTGCAATGTTGACTCCAGGAAAGATCTAAGCCGTCAGACTAATTTATTTATTTGAAAACTCCTCAGACCTCCTTGCCTTTCAAGGCTCTGCCATACTGACACTTAAACAACCTTTTCGACACTAAATATGTTTCTGAAGGCCAGGGAGAAAAATATTTTTTTTTCTCTCGTTCTGGACATATCCTGTTTTTTTTTTGTTTTTTTTTTTCCTTTCTTTTTTTAACCCAAGAATTCCACCAAATCTGAAGAAGTTAGCCTTCAAAAGGCAAAGTGTTCAAATGTGTATGGATGGTGAACCCTTTATTTAATGGAAGAGAACTTGAAATGTTGATAAATGAAGTCTACCTTCTAAAATTATTTTAACAAGGGTCTGAAAGGGACATAGAACAGTCAACTGTTTACGTAATATATTTAATTCAGGAGTTAAAAGTCTCAACCATGATTTAGAACCTCTTGATCCAGAAAAAAAAAATGTTCCAAGCAACCAACCAAACTTTTGTATTGATTTTATTTATATTGTATGATGAAAACAAGTTTGCTGGGGTTGTGGTTCACTGTGCTAGTTTGTACAAAATGTTGTTTACAAAAAAACCTGGGAAAAAAAAAAAAGAAAAAAGAAAAAAAAATCAAGTAGACAGTTGCCAAATAAAAACATAGCACAAATACTGTAAAAGTGCTTTGCACCATTATCTGCAGAACGTGTTGAAACAAAGTGTAAGTGTTTAAAAAACAATGAGAAGTATTGACTTCTTAATTTTTTTAGTCTGCTGAAAAAAAAACATTCATAAATTGTTAATATAACATACTTAGACCTACAAGTTTTATTTTTGTGTCTTTAAAGGAAAAATCCAAACTATTGAAATTGATGGTCAAATGTGCAGCAAGCAGCTGCTACTTTCTTTAAATATCAAATTCTCATGGTATGTCTTTTATTGTTCTAATAAACCTAAGCTTACGTGACCTCCAGTGCATATTAGACCATTCACTGTATAAATGCGACATGTTGAACAAATTTGTGAGTTTTTAATAAAATTAGAAAATATGAAATTTGGATGATAGGTGCTTTTCCTTGGACTGGCTGAGCATCAAATCTCGAGATGCTCGCTTAAGTATTTAGAGGCTGGTTTCTGAGAAATGTGGCTTCTGAACAATATTCCCGAGTGTGGCAGTCTAGCTGAGAATAGCACTGTGAGACATTAGCATCTCTCAGGATGAACTTGACATGGTGGAGGACACCACATAACCCTCACAAGGTTGTCTTGCCTACTATATGTGCAACACTCTTGTGATGTCCTTTCACGATACAGGATTTGATCATATCCACAAAGCATCATTTACTCATCAAATCAAATTAGCTAAAGCAAAGTTTTTATATGATGTTTTGTGATTATGGTTGTACCATTTCCACTTTGAGATATACTGTGAATGAAAATGTAATTGCCATATCCTTGCTGAAAAGAGTGAGGCTTGCTTTCAGTGCACAAGCTGAGAATATTTAAAATGATTGTTTTTTTTTCCCTAATGCTTTTATCTCTTCATTTTCATACTTTTTCATTCATTCATTTAAGAAAATGGCCAAAATATGCTGCTTCCCTTAAAATATGTTTTGCTGCTTACGTTTTTAAGAGCAGTAATAATTACTTTAATAAAAAAAATAATTTTTAATAGCACATATTTGACAGTGACTATATAGCACGTTGACAATGCGTTTGTGTCATACAAGTGTAATCATTAATTATATTTTGTATGCCAGCATTATTTTTACATTTTTATTTTGGCTATGCTAATACGTTCTAATGACATTGTTCTCAAAAAAGGAGTGATTCTATCACTACATTATACATCAGAAGCACCTCGGAGTCATATCTAAATCGTAAAAAAAAACTTAAAAGGTGGCATTAGACATGCAGAGCAACACCTACATCTGCGACAATAGATATATGGAGAAACAAGTTTGAAAGCGACAAACTCATCGCAGAACTCATCTCATTTCATATCTCAATTCATAGTCTGGGAAAAACAAAAGAGTCAGATGCGATTCAATGATTTGACTCTCAGTGGGGAGCGTATGTGGGGGGAATCCTTCACAGGTACGGAGGCAAAAAAGACGGGCATCAAATTGAGCCTGCTATCTGGGGGAAAAGCCTTTATCTCATTGCAGTGTGTGGTTTTAGTGTGAAGGAGCCCAGCGGTGCCCCTGTTGCACCCAGCACATAATCCACTATGAATTAATCATGGTCCTGAGAGTTAAACAGGCCTGCGGGCCCTCCTGAGCCTGGGGCTTAACCACACCGCTGACTCCATGCTCTGTCACCCGGGAGGCCAAAGCTCTTTAAATTCAAATCTCATATTGATTGAACATCGACTATTGGTTCGGCCTGACCTTGTCGACACATTAAATATAAATGTTTGGAGTGTTGTTGTTTTTTTAAATCTTGAGAGCAGGATTTGAATACAGACATGCATCGCACTTATGTCATAATTTTGATGTGATGGTCAGTTGGAGGTGACGGGTTTATGTTGCTTAATATTTCATGCTGAGGGATTTTCTCTCTGTGCTGTTGTTATTGACCCCAAAGCTTATCAACATATACATTGCATATTAAAAATAGTAATGTAAAAAGGTGATGTTTAAAACAATCTATTTCAACATACAGTTCCTACTATCAATCATTATAATGTACACAGCACAAATCTAGTGATTTACTGTACAATGAGCATTTTTAGCACTCCAGCAAGGACATATGAAGAACCAATAGAATTATGTGACCATTCATCTATAGCCAAGATTTTTTTCTAACAAACAAGGATTTCTTCAACATAAGCTCAATGTCTTCCCAGTATGGGTACCTACATTTTTGTCCCCTCACAAAACTCCAAAAATATACCTATAAATGCATTTCACTGCAGTTTCCACCTCAAACTAACACTAATGGTAGTAAAACATGATCATATGATATTATATTTAGCCAATATGTTTTTGGGTGAATCCTTAGATCTCATGATGATTGATTTAAACACTTTTATTTTCCAAATATCTGCTCAGGTTAAAAACGCGACGCCATAATATTATAACTAATATTTAAACTTTAAATTGATTTATGAGTTTGCGAGGCAAAGAACAAAGCAAACAAAAAGAAATGATAACATAAACACTGATATAAAATGTAAACCATTCTGTTTAAAGTGTTTATTTTTGCATATCAGAAAATTAATGACGCAATCTAAAAGATAATGATCTGAAGGCAGACATCTTTTTGCCCTTTTGCGATATGATTTTTCCATATCAAATGAGTGAGGAAAGATAAACACTAATGAGATTACAAAGATTTTTATACTTTTAGTGTGTTAAAGTGTGGCAAATCAAATCTGTTAGGCTGAACAATACTGGGCCTGTACACTCCACAGATAATTCATTATATTTTCTATTTAACCCTAAAAATATTTTAATGAGGAAAGTGTTTACAGTAATAAGAGGACAGTAAAGCGAAAAGCACCATTGCTTTCACAGCATAATTGTTTAGGCCTCGCAATCAAGATCTCATTAAATCTATCTTCAAAATAAATCTAATTTTGATTTCGGTGTGACAATTCATTGGGTCTTATATATTTCAAAATCAAATCCTGATGATACAAAGACAGAATCTGAAAACCATACTCAGTAATGAGTCACAGGACTCTCCTATTTTTGTATGTGGGCAAATTTGAAACAATATATTGCATCACTCTTCACATGTGACAGTCCTATTTTTAAAATGTGAGTGAGCGTTTAGCTAATTGTTGATCAGCAAATTACTAGTTTAATAAATGCTAATGATTCATTATTTGCTGGTTGATAACAATAAACACATAAAATTCCAAATTTACCCACAAGTGCAAAGTTAGCAGCCGTTCTATATTCAGATGTGTTTGTAGTCTTGAAGGGGTCTTTGAAATGGGCAGGAGTCACCCAAAACAAACGTGGCCTTTTCTCTGGAAAACCACCAGCATGAATATTTTTCACATTTTTAAACATTCACTCCAATTAAAGCGGCCTTGTGCGAGTGCAGCCATGCGGCGCTGTTATTCAATTCCATTAAAATGAATGAAGCAGTGGCATGCAACCATGCAGTTAACAGGAATTAAAACTACAGGCCAGATGACAGATTACAGAGGAAATTGAGTGGTGTACGCTGAATGTGCGCGTCTTTGTTGTTGTATTTCACCTGTGCGTGGTAGGAAATGTGCATGCATGCATTTCAACATCTGCTCGGATCCATACAGCCCCTATTGTACCTCAAAGGCACCTTACAGCCATTAATAGTGAAGGTTAGAACATATTTATTGACATTTTGTATACAAATTCCTTACGTGCTATTTAATTAATGCACGGTCAAAATATTTAGATGTAAATCCAAGTGCTTCATTTGTATGGGAAGCGCAGGATGTGCCACAGTGTACAGATTTAAATGACTGAACTTCCAAGAGACGGAGTAGCCATGCAATTAATTAAAAACAAAAGCTGGAAACAATTAATCAGCTTGGAATCCCCTCTTCTTTATAGACCTTATTATGAGGACGACTGGATAAGAGAGGTCTATGAAACGAAATATATGAACACTGAGGATGCAGAAGTCAGAAAGATGAATGTTTTAAGTTGTACTCGAATGGTTCCTGTTTTTGGCGAGCTGCTAAGAAGGAAAGCTCCCAAAGCAATGGGAGATGTGATAGAAAACAACTCGTCTGCTATTTATGCCCTAAGCACTTCTGTCCATGTGTGCTACCCAAGGTCACCACACAATGGCACTGTCCACACCTCTGTCCAGAGAACAATGCAAAATCTTATTTTGAATACCATGTTTATTTCAATTACAGACTTTAGGCGAGAGTCGGCCACTCCAGCATACAATCACACAAACTTACGTGCCATTATTTGTGCTCTGATTAGCTCCAAGTGGCTGTGGAGAGCTCTGTGAGAACCACTTGGATGCTTCTATTGGTCTGTAGGGGGAAACAACATGTTCTTGATTTGTGTGTCAAGCAGAGAAAAGGGCTGCGTTTAAAAGGATAATATCAGGCAGGCTTTTTTTTTCATTTTACTGCCTTTTCACCTCAGTGTCACAAACAAACGTTTTCCTGTCTGCTTGATGAGGTGCCATCACACAGCCATTAAGTTTTTCCCTTGAGAAAAACATTTAAGTGTTAGCTGCAGACCTTGACAGGAGAGCAACTTTACGTTATGGGTTTAAATGCTACTTCTCTCGCATTATTGTCCGTTCTTCATAGGTGTCTTCACTTCGTCAATGTGGCAACTAGAGGAAAAATGAAATGTCAGATAAACAAATGACTAGATGCTTAGAGGCCACAGTCAAGACTGATACAAACACATCAGACAGACACATTTGAACTGTAACTATGTTCTGTGTGATAACAATAATGGGCTTTCATGGCTATGAGTGCAGAGACTCACTGTCTAATGATTTTTATACAAGATCCTTTTGGTGCAGAGCTATGAAACACATTATTTTGCACCAAACAAAGCATTAATCAAAGCGCAGCTGAGAATGAACGATTTGGCACCAGCCTTGATGTAGAAAGGTGTATATGTATTTATCTGAAAGAAATTAATACTTTTATCCTGCAAGGACGCATTAAATTGATCAATAGCGACAGTAAAGACGTAACAACGGATTTCTACTTAAAGATAAATGCTGCTCTTTCAAATTAAAACGTAGCACAGTTTCCTCAAAAATATTAAGTAGCACAACTGTTTCAACATTAATTATAATAATTTTTTCAGCATTTAAGAATGATTTCTGATGTATCATGTGACACTGAAGACTGGAGCAATTACTACAGAACATTCAGTTTTTGCCACAAAATGATATTAAAATCGAAAACTCTGTATAATTAATACAATTTCTTTTTTAATCAAATAAATGACACTGTACAGTCACAATTAATTATTCTTTCACTATGATTTCCTACTTGTTCTCTGTATCTGTATAGGGTCAAAGACAAAAAAAGACGTAATGAATTTCTTATTTCTGAGAATATCACAGTACAACATGTAAACAGAGGAGACACTGCAAATAACCTCCTAATGTAATTATTGCATTGTATGAAAAAGTTACTTTTTTTTTTTTTTTTTTTTTACAGAGGACATATGTCTATGACAGCATGGACAGCACATGGTCTCTTTCACCTCTGGGTCTATGAAATAAATCATGATTGATTAGCATCTGGATTCTGGCAGATTTTACCACTCTCTCTCTATCTCACATTCACATTACTGAAACATTGTTTTAGTATGTTGTGGCAGCAGAGGCTGTGTCCTAAAGCAGGCAGTTCTGGTTGATGATTTACAGCAAAATTGCTTGTAAATTGAAGAAGAAACTGTTTTGCAGACCTGGCAGCTTTCAAGCCCTGCTCCCATTTGTCACCCAGCATTTCCTTTTGTGTATAGCACAGGAATTAATTAGCTGGTGCTGCCGGAAAAGTTTACGGCCATTATTTATGGGAGATGAAATGTCTTGGACAGAAGCCTCTCTCTCTGGCCCTCTATTTTTTTTTTCCAGTGTTGTGGTTGTTTTTAAACTTTTGTCTTGCAACATCAATTCAGATTTTGTCAGCTGTAGGTTTTCTCTGACAGGTTCATGCCGGTGTGTCCATAAAAGTGACTCAGTGATTACTGCTGCACTGTGACTTAAAATACTGACGCACACCAGTATGTAATGCAGTATGCAGTAAACACACAGGCGGGAGCTGGATCCACATTAAATACACTCTCAATAAGGTTCCAAAAAGGTTTTTTTTTTTTTTTTTTTTAAAAAGAACCATTTTTGGTTTACCAAGAACCTTTTGGTAAACAATTTTTTAAAGTGCCCCATTATGGATTTTTGAAAATTACCTTTCATGCAGTGTGTAACATAGCTCTAAATAATTGAAAACCTCCTGCAAAGTTTTAAATCTGAAAGTGCACCATGTATAGAATTATTGTCTCTCAAAAGAAAGAGGTGTTGTTTTAAAACAACGTTTCATGTGTCAAAATGAACTATTATTATCATTAAACTAATTGTTTGGGAGTCGTTCAGCAAGTAAGGTAAAAATAAATGCATAAGACAATAAAAGGGTTTTTTGACCTAGCGTGCATGTCACAGTCTGTTGTTGGAGACTCCCAAAACCAAAATATGAACCTTTGCTTACCCATAATAAGGGCACTTTAAACTAACTTCTTTTTCTCAGTGTATTTTAATCATCTAAATGAGGGAGATTTTATTACTCTAAAGAACTTTTTTTCTACTATGAAGAATGTTTTATTTTTATTTTTTTGCAATGGTTAAAGGTTCTTCATGGGACCACTGATGCCAATAAAGAACCTTTTTTTTCTTTCTACTCTACACGCAAATTCATTTCCAACCTATTTTCCCTATCATTGAAGCACATTAACTTTGTATGTCATATGTAAACTTCACATTTTTAGCACATTAAGCAATATTCTGCAATAGTAGACATCAATAGGAAATATTTCATTTCCAGATGGCATCATTTTACATTAGTTGAGCCTGTTGTGGATTCACTGAGCCCTGCGCTGCTTGAATGACAGTGAGTCAATGGGCAGAGAATCAATGGGCACAGCACATGTATACCCACATTTCCACATCTTTATGTCATTTATCACAAGACTAGTTTACAATTAAATCTCTACCCTAACCGTAGCATTCACATGGGCCTTCGCCTCATGCCGAGGAGCGTAATGTCAGGATGTCTATTGTGGCGACGGATGTGATAATCTGCTCTTTTTTTCTCCAAAGCGCCCCCCTTGTGGTGCGGCGCTGAGCCCGCAGCATTCCCGATAATCACTCATGCCTCTTTGTAATCAATGCCCACAGAAATAGGATTCCTTTGGCCGATGGCAATTAATAAATTCGTGTCCTTTTTTAACACTAGTGAGCTGAGCTTGAAATTACCAGTGACTGGCTTCTCCTCATTTGCATATTTATTGCAGCGCGGAAAAAAAAAATTCCGGGGAATGATTGATGTGGAGCCTGCCTACTGAATCCCAAACAGCATATTATTATGGGGAGGGGGAATGCCAGCGTACAGTTGATTAAAGTTGAAGACGGTAGGATCGTTTGCCGCTACTTTTTTTCCCATCCTTTTTGTTTCCTCTCCCATTTTTTCATATCTTCGGAGATGGCGGGCATAAGAATTAAAAGCATATTTTAATGGATGTTGACAAGAAGTGAACTAACAAAAGCCCAAACAAAGGATTTGCTTGAAAAGATTCAATCAAACATGTTTGCTGGGATTAATTGTGGGTGGAGGCGGGAGATGGTGGGCTCTGTGTTGGGCTTGAATGAGGTTGATTGTTTCTGGGGTCACCTGAACCGATTCCCTCTGTCATTTTGAGTGATCATTTGGAAATGTCCTATGATTGTAGCTAAAGAGCTAAACCTCTTCGATGCACCACCCCCTTTCTCAAACCCAATTCTATTGATAGAGTTCGGTTTGTGTGGAGGTGAATGGCGACTAGAGTTTAAACAGACCTTTACTATTCTAATTGAACAACACCATCTAAATGGAATCGTACAACCATGGCTGTTGTAAAAGGTTTCTTTGGAAATGATAATTTGTGACCTGTTCCATCATTTTGAGTCATTTCGACATGGAAACACATTCCGAGTTCTATCTACACAATGAATGAAAGTCTCGTCTCTACCTTCTTACGATGTAAGAGTTTGTTTGGCATACTATTGGTACACAATGCATATTTCTTAATAGTTTAGTATACTAAAGCAGGGCATTTTATTAAGTGCATACATATAAAAATGTATTTGTAGTGCACTTGGTATACAACATTTACTGAGCTAAACATTGGGTGACAAGCTGTTTTACTGACATCTTTCCCAGTTGAAACACTCATAATGTGATTTCATGAGATGTCATACATTATACAGTAGGTTTAACTTATCTTCAGATGTTCATTCATGTTTATATTTGCTACAAGTTGCCAGGTCCATGGTTTTACTGCACATCTGGGCTACTTTTGCAATGTTG
Source organism: Enteromius paludinosus (assembly GCA_032361165.1). NCBI lineage: Eukaryota > Metazoa > Chordata > Actinopteri > Cypriniformes > Cyprinidae > Enteromius > Enteromius paludinosus. The sequence goes on along the minus strand of JAUMHQ010039649.1, from coordinate 7,110 downwards.
ACCACATGATTTCGACAAAAGGGACCCACTATGGAGTGAAAAAAAAACAAAAAAAAAAAAAAACAATTCGGCTAGTTTTGAATAGAAATTGCGCTGGTTTTGTTTCGCAAAACTGGCAACCTTGAACTAGTAGTAAAATGAAACAGACCATCGTTTAATGTGCACGTTCACCGAAGCGGCTACAGTGATCTGTCCCACCACATTAAAGAGTGCCAAAACGACATGTACTATTAATTTATGTATTAACAGATTTGAAATATTTACTTGAAAAATAACAAACACAAAACAGTCAAATTTCACCCAATGTGTTTCTCCTCAAATTGCTCACTGCGACTTCCGACTCAATAATAGCGCAGGTCACATTTGTGTAATAACTTGATGAAAGTCCATTGTGTGCGTTCCGAGAATCAGGTCTGCCGGCCACGTGCTGGAGGAGCTCTCTTCACCCATAAAACTTCCTCAGAAGTGCGCAGCAAAGTCGGATTTGTGCCGGTGAGTGCGTGCGCAGCAAATTGGCAGCTACATCAAATTATTCCCGCATTAAGACCCGCTCGCCGTAATCCACTGCAGGGCCCTGCTGCCCCTCCCCCAACTTGTAACTTTTGTCAACGTAAACTGCAGATTTCATGCTCTGCCATTAATCTGTCGGATTATGGGTGCAGTTCAGGAGGACTTATATTTTAATGAATTCCTTTCCTGGCTTAACTAGACGGGGGTGGAGTTTGAGAAGGAAGGGGGCCCCGGTTGGACACAGGTTGGCTCCTCATCCTTCAACAAACCCCTCAATCGCATGCGTGTATGTGCGAGTGTGCTCACACGTGTCCGCCTGCATCTTCGTGAGTGCCCCCCACTGTCGGCCCCCTCTCAGCATCTGGAGTGCTGTCACGCAGGGAGACGGCGGAGCACTCCATGGTGCTGACACCTCCTCACACATAGACGACAATCCTCCGCGCCACAATAAATTGAATGTCTCAAGGAGTAGCATTTGTAAAACAAGACAAATAATGAATTATTGTTACAGCGGACTCTTCACCCCCTTCCCTTTAGATGCGCCTGTGCATATCTGCTCTCCATTTCTGTTTGTTGCCTCCTTGCTTTCTCCATCCATCTAGGTCTCTCTATATCTCTCTCCCCATACTGTGCCTCTCTATCTGTACGCTGTCACAGTTCGCTGTAGTCTCTGTCGCTGTCTGCCGCTATCTGTGCTGCAAGCCTGCCCTGCCCCATCCCTCCTCCCCCTCCTTCACTAACCGCTGTCCCGCTCTGTCACTGTATGGCCAGAATGAATTAGGAACAAGCTTGAGAGATGCGAATGAGGAAACAGCGGCCTATCTTGCTGTCTGCCGCTGAGCCACTCATTAGAATATGCTGCTACCAAATTCTCATTTTCTCTAGACAAATGCTGGCTTGTTGTTCACACATTAGTAACAGGAAATGGTTCTACTGAATCCCAAATAGCATATTAAAGTGCAGTCACACTAGACTTTAAGGGAAACATGCTGCGCATGACCTATAAATTCACATAGCAAAAAGATGTTTGACCAACAGAGGATTTAAACCTCACATAAAACAACACAAATAATACGTTCAGCATTTTTTTATTGCGTTATTGCAAGAAATTGGGGAACATTTGAAAATAAAATTAAATATGGCAACACTTTATTTTAAGGTATCTTGGTACATATAATAACAATTAATTATGCATAATTACATGCAAGTAAGCCTAAGCCAAACTCTAACCATACAGTACATGTAGTTAATTTATATTACTCAGTACGTAAATGTATAATTACACTGGAACAAAGACATTTTAAAATAAATTGTAACCTATAATATCAGCTTTTTGTATTTTATTATTATTAATTTTTACAAATATAATATAATATGATATTAATTATACATTAAAAAGACTTTAAAAGAACCTCATATCCTGTTGGCAATACTCTTTGTGGGCTTATTTCACATCCTCAAAGGCCACCTTTATTATTAAGGAATACTGGAGAGAGAAAAAAATAAACTGAAGGAATTTGCACAGCTAATCTTTCCTTGGGATAATTTCGGAGATGATGTTTTATGCTGCAGCGCTGATTCCAACATCAAAAACACCTAGACTCCTCCTGGATTGAAAAACAGAAGAAGCTACAATGTGCTCCAGTGTTAGACAAAATATACCCATTTTCTCCCCCGCCAAGCAACACTGTGGAACTCCACTGCCCAAGCATTTGACACCCTGCTGCTTGACGCCCAAATCAACACGGCAAGATATACGGCTGGAGGCCAGCGCAAATTTGCATGGAACATCTCTGACTACTTAATTCTGCTTTGATCTCCATTTCCTGAAGAGGGGATTGTCTGCTCTATTGCGTGGAAACACTTTTGTGTGAGTCAGTGTGCTGTACATCATCCACCCTATGAAGAATCCCAGGCTTTGCGTCTTTCTAGTCACTCTCTTTCCTCCCTCTGTTGCTCTCTTTCACTCGCTTTTCTGCCTCTCACTTTCTCACTCTTTGACTCCAGCAGGCTTTAATGCCTTTTCTTCAAGGACAAGCATCTACTGCACATCATCTGAATAAGACTTTGAGTCAGCATGCCCTCCTGGGGCTTAAGTCCAGCCAAATGCCCCTGAGGCCTGTTTTAACACCAGGCTACTTTTGTCAATAAATATTAATATTGGAACCAAGTACATCCAGTCCTGCAGCCACATCCATTGAGCTCCTTTCTCGCTGTGACTGTAGGAAAAGGCAGTGGCATGACAATGTCATTTTATGGCTGTGACAACAACATTCCCTGCAAGTAGACATGCATCATGTACAGTAGTTGACAACATTAAATTGTCAACATTAAAGAGACAATAACATATCAAAGATATAATTAAACAGCTTGCAGAATTGCAGAAATCTGGCTTATTTTGATTCTTACAAACAGCAAGGAAAGACTCGATATTCCCTAAAAATCTTACTAGCACATGCATATTTTAATTCAACTACTCAACTAGGGTTATAAAATGGGCTTTATTCAATTTTGAGTAAATTCACATGTTCTGATTTTATTTGCTCTTACGAGATGTTGCAACGGCAAAGAATAAATACTATGATTACCTATATGTTACCTATTTTCAACACAGTCTCACGACCACTTCGTATGTATTTTACGAGGTGGCTAATTCGTGCTAATTTATACAAATTCGTACAGCCTCACTCGTACCTCAACCCCAGTGACAATATATTTCCTTCATGTTTTATATTTCATTTACAGCTAGGCGTTGTCCGTTTTGTCTTTGATTTGTTTACTTCAAATAGCACATGACAGAAAAATAACCTTGATACAGTTGATTCACACAGTATTTTTGTTTAACTGATTCAGTAAACGTTTATCTGATAACGTTAAGTCCAATCTAAAAATAAGTTCATATCCATTAAGAACAACCAATCATAATATTTACAAGTGAGACTTCACATGGCTTAAGAATATAATATTTTTAATGATGAGTACCATTAAGGTTGAACTAAAAACTACTAAAGAGGACTATAAAACTATAAAAAAAAAAAGGATCACGGCTAAATGGGAGGCTAGCCCATACATATTTTCCTCAAAAAAAGCTAGCTGCAATGATGCCCAAAACATAGGAAAACGCACACAGGCATTGCAGGACAAAATAAAGCATCAGCCATAACCCAAACACACAAAGCAAGCACAGATGACACATTACATAGCGAATCAGCAGCTAGCCAGCAAGCAAATGCAGCCAGTTAGCGTCCCTCTCAACCGAGGCACACCTGAGACAGAGCAGCCTCACTGTTCAGCAAGCTGTGGCTGCCGTCCCGGGTCCTGTTTCAGTCTGCTCTCTGAGCCAGATTCATTACCACTTGCAGCAGGGGTATTAAGATATGGATGTATTAACAAAGTTGTCCGGTATCTTAATTGAATCTATCCCTGCTGCACAGCATCTGGATTATGTTTACCTGAAATATAAGCAGCTCGGCACTGGAACATGGGCTCGCTGATAAAACACTGGGTTATTCGTTCCAATCCTAATCCCACCTATAATTTGCTCCCGCTGGATGTATCAGCTCGGCGTAAGCTGCCGATTCGTTTCAGAATAGAAGTATTTAAAGGTGGGCTAATTATGTTAAAATATATATGTGTTTTCTTTAATTATTATTTTCAGACCATTTTCTTCACAAAGACAGAAGAGTTGCTAAGAGAATATATCCAATGACTGTCTGTTTAGGAGGCCCGTTCTGAACATAAACACATTTAATAATGCAAGCAATTTACTATTTCTATTATGTCTTTGTGTACAGGGACCATTTTCAGTAATTCAGCTCACTGAACTGAGCTGTAACGCTGCTTAAATCTGGATAGAAGCACCTTGCTCAAGGGCACAGCCTCCCAGGATCTGCACCTGTCACCCCTCAAACCGGACCTTTGAGCTGAAGTTGGACCGGGGTGAATGTTCAGGTGCTATTCAAGATGGGAAGGGGGTCTGCATGAAAGATGGCTTTGTAGTGGCTGGGTGCACGGGCTCAGGGCACTGCAATTTTGTCCTTCACGGGGTGACATACCCTCGCTCAAGATATCTTGTGGAGGGAGGTGCTTATTTCCTATCGGTTGAAGGCTGATGGGCTAGTCGTGTATTAGGGATTGAACTAAATATGCCATTGTGTGTGTGTGTGTGTGTGTATATGTGTGTGAGCGGGTCTACCTGCTGTGTCACCACTCTTGAGAACATTTCAGTCAGCAAGTCCTCATGTGTGTCATAAATCATACCTCAGCAGCCAAGGACACACTATGCGTGTGTCACAATCACACACACATGCACGATTGGTTTCTTACGTTTTTTTTTTTATATTGTGCAATTAAATTTTGATTTAAGTACTGAAAAAAAAATGTTGGGGAAACAATTTACACTTCTAATTCTAAGTAAATTTCACAAACAATTGCAATTGAATGTAAAGTAACACACGGGCTTAAATGTGACACTCAAGGAGAAAGTATTTTTGTGTAAAGCATATTTAAAACTTTTTTTTTTTAATTGCGTGTGTGTGTATTACACACATTCACTATGAAGTGACATAATAACTATGATACATTTATAAACAATTATATATTGTTAATAGTATAAATTGTGTGTGTAACCAAGGGGACAAAGACGTGCGGATCCATAAGCAGGCTTTTATATTAACAGACGCAGACGTGGTCATACAGGCTGGATCAACAGTGGCGAACAGGGATGACAGAGGCAAAACACAAGAAGAGTCCTAAAAGAATTCATGGGGCGATCGAGGAGCAAACAGAGTATCCAGAGCGGCAAAACAGAGCAATAATCCAAAAGGCAAGGCTAGGTCGGTACACGGTAAACAAGACAACTAGGACGCAGGAACGCTTTTATAAGAAAACCTTAATAATCTGCGGATTGACTGACGAACACGAACAACTTTTAAAGGGTTAACCAGGAAGCGGAGCTGATTACTCGCTATGGAAGCTAACAAGGGGGCAGAGACTGAACAGGGGAAACACTGAAACAGTGGGGAACACACTTCATAATAAGAGTCCTTAGATTACAATGCAGAAACACAGGCGGGGTAAAATTGCTGTCTGGGGTGGAGTGGCTTCTGGTGGAGCACAAGGGCACTCCTGGCTGGTGATCATCTCTGTGTTGGCCTGCGCTAGGACCCTGGGGAGACCGGCTGCCCTCACTGACATCAATAAGGGGGGTCCGCCAAACTGGACACTCATCTCATATGCTTTGGGAAGGCCCTGGTGTCTCCATGTGCATCACCCACGATGCCAGGGTTCACTCCCGAGCAGACTGATGGCTGAAGGATCGGGTGTGGCAGCCATCTTGTGCAATTGCTCGAGGCTGGCGGGCCTCTTGTGCAGTGACTCGGGGTCGGCTGGCGTATTGTGCCATGGCTGTGGCCCTAGGTTGGTGGCTATTTCGTGCAATGGCTCTGGAAGATCCGTGGAGAGGTTTGTGGACTCTGGCAGATTGGAGCAGATATTACATGGCTCTAGCTGAACGGATGAGATGAGGTGAGATTCAGGCGAGACATGGCGTAACTTAGCGAGATCAAACGAGTCGTGGCATGGCTATGGACAGTCAGACGAGACATGGCGTGGTTCTAGCAGAGTGGAAATGGTGTGATGTTAGTCAAGCAGATTCGTGGTAAGGTGATGACCAGAGATGACTGGATTTTGGCTTGACTTGTGTGATTCTACAACAACTTGAATTACATAGTGGAATTTTGTGAATAGAGTACTTAACTTTTGAGGATTTGCTGTGGATGGACCTGGTTCCCGAACATCAGTGGCTGCTTGACCTGATCTGTGATGATCGACTGTGGCTTGGCTGGGCTTGTGAAGACTTGGCACTTGAGGGATGGCTTGGCTTGTCCAAGGCAGCTGTGACATGATCTGCCATTGCGTGACCACCATTTGCGGATTGCCCTCCGGCATGTCCGCTATTTTGCAATTGCAGTAAATGCAGAGCCAGCACACAAAAGGGCAAAGTCTATAAAATCTGCAAGCGCGGAACAAGGACTTTCGATCCTAGATTTGAGTGGGCAATCAACACCCTCGCAAAAGAAGTCTATAATTAGTAAATATGGCAGGTTAGAAAGATTTGCGAGTTCCAAATACTCACACACATAGTCCTCAAACAAGCACCCACCCTGCTCTAGGGCTAATAATAGCTTGGCAATGTCCATCCCTGGCCAATGTCCATGTGAAAAGCCAATGGATCCTTCTGTGGCCGAGTATTCTGCAACCAAAGGGATAAAGACGTGCGAATCCATAAGCAGCCTTTTATTAACAGACGTGGTCATACAGGCTGGGTCAACAGTGGTGAACAGGTATGATAGAGGCAAAACACAAGAAGAGTCCTGAAAGAATGCGTGGGTCGATCGAGGAGCAAACAGTATCCAAAGCGACAAAACAGAGCAATAACCCAAAAGTCAAGGCTAGGTCGGTACACGGGAAAACACATGGTAAACAAGACATCTAGGACACGGGAACGCTTTGTTTAGGGAAACCTTAAAGGGTCACAACACCCCCCTGTTTCAGAGGTGCTTTTTCACACCTCTGGTTTGAAAAACTTTCTGAAAAGGG
>JAUMHQ010039618.1:0-11751 GCA_032361165.1 Enteromius paludinosus | reverse complement strand
GTCACCTACATCTTGGATTGCATGGGGGAAGGTAAATAAACATCAAATTTTCATTTTTGGGTGAACTATCCCTTTAACAGCTGTTAGATGTTGATGATGTATATTTTGCTATGAAATGTGTAAACGATCATTAATCTATAAAAAGACAACTGCCTTTGTCTTTTTGACTTGGTCTTTTGGGTAAATGTTTTGGTAATATAAACACAAGAAGAAACATAATAATAAAAAAACATATACAAAATATATATATTTATAAATTAATAATTTATATTTACATGTATGTTATTAATTCATAAATATTCTATATTTGATGTTTTATTTATTTATTTATTTTTGAATTTGATTTTGAATTTAAAACCACCAGCGTGAACTTTTTAAACTTCACTTTTTAAAAGATTTTGATGTTTATTTGACATGCTATAATCACACATAAATTTGGATTACATAATTGAATTTTGCACAAAACGTACACAGAGGGATTCATAAGCAAATACCTAAACGCCCCATAAGCCAGCTGTCCTCACACTTCCTCTGTTTACGGCTTTTGCCGCTAGTATTCCGCAACACAAGCTACTCCCACAGAGAGAGAGCACAGGAACATCTGCATCTTGTACATAAAACATCTGGCCTAGATGTTTCTGCATTCTGGACAAAAGAAGCACATCCATCTATGGGATTTATGCGGGACTGGGGACTCTCACGTCGACGCATTCCTCCAAAGTACTGCAGACAGCGGCCTAATCTGTCTGCGGTATGCAGGCTCTGCTATGTCAACACACTGGCATGCAATGGAGAGAAACACCTATGGAACCATTCATCACCTCAGGACAATATCCTCCCTGTTTTTATCAGATGATCTCTGACAAATACAGGCACAAAAAAAAACCATTAACCTTCATCTGGACAGACTGACAGACGTTCCGTTGCCTCATTATAGCAGGAGTCACTCATAAAACCGTATGGCCTTAAAGAACAAATACTTGTACACCTACACAGCATTGATTGACAACGCTCCAGATTTAGAACTGCAAGTGGAACCCACATAATTTTGCGGACAGACATGTACAGGGAGCAGGTCTACCCAGTGTTACAAAAAAAACAAAAAACGTCAGTACACAGTAAATACAGATGTGTTTCCGAAAGCACACCCACAACAGATGAGAATACCACATGCCTCTGGCAGACACATTGCTAAATTGGTCTTCAGTATGGATAAACAGCATGTGGACTGTTGGCACGTTTCTATAATCTTTTGGCTTCTACATTAATATATCACCACATTGTGACGGAATAATGTTTCAAAAAGAGAAATTATCAATAAGAGCTTTTATTCTGGTAATCTCATTGCAGGAATTCATATGTTAACCATATAAATCACCTTAAAAGTGAATTAAATTGACTATAATTACAATGAGCTTAAACCAAAGAGGCCAGAATGTTGGTGTAAACTCTGAATGGACCTGTCTTTAGGGTTCTTCAGTAGTTTGCACTGTGGGGTTTTACTGTTACGTGTTATTCACACTTTCACACCACTCAACCCACCACCTCTGTTTAAAGTTTCTCCTCTATCTATCTCCCTCAGTTTTTTTTTCACTCGGCCCTCCCTTGTGGTTGGTGTCCAGAAGGTTACACTTTATATTAAGTGGACAGTTCCTGAGGAGTTACCATGTATATACACTGGTATTACAGAGGTGCACCAACTCCACCCACTTTACACATCCCTAAACCTACCCAACTACACCCCCTGTTCCAGTTACTCTTATACATACTGCTGTTACAAAATGTAGCTATGTAATTCCTGTTACATGACTACTTAGTAAAGTGAAACAAGTGTTGTTACCAATGTCCTGTTTCACATTTGTACTTACACACACCATTCTAAGGGTTGTTACATGTGTGTAGTGGGTGTAGATACTATGTAGCAATGTGTACTTACACTGTGGTTACCTACTAGATACACATCTAGTTACTATGTAAGTACACAGGTATAAGGGCCACTTAATATAAAGTGGGACCCCATTTGCTAAGCTAATCTGTTACGGTTTCCACACACACGCAAGCTGTTTAATGACTTCCTCTGCCCAGGATTGTGTATGCTGTCAGCACACAAATATTGTTCAGATACTCGCTTCACTAGAAGTGCACACAGGTGTTCTGAGTGGGAGTCTGTTTACGCCCATGAACGAGGCGTCAGCGAAGTCATCATACGTCTGTCATAACATGTTGTCTTGGCAATGGATACAGTTCATGTTCGGTTGCATCATGTTACGGTGACGTTATTAAGAGGAACGGCACATCAAGAAAGGGCACACACATAATCTGCTATCAGCACTTAGTCACATCGGCCCATAGATGCAGCTATTATTTTTTATTTATTTATTTTTGTTCATTGGTGTAATGGAGCAGTTATGCAGTTAAGTTTTAGCTGTTTCCAAGTTAGACAAAACTGCTTCTTTGAAGTCCCGAGACTTTATGAAAATGAAATGAAAAGAAACAAGGAATGAAAACCAACGGGGAGCCAATAACTAATAATTTCACTGTCACCTAATAATCTTCTCATTTCAGTAACAACATATTGAAGCGAATCACCACGCTTTCCCTCTACAGACAAACCAGAAATAAGTCCATTTTAGAAATAAGATATAGATGAGCATCACTGTGAATGAGTAGGACTGATTAAACTGTCGATGTGGCGCAACTTGTTGAATCCTGGTCAAACTAAAAAGTTTGTAAAAGGTAAAAGAAAAAACCTTATTTCAGGATGTACTGAAAACATGAGAGAAGCTGCTTCACCCACACAACAAATCAATAAACAAGGTACCAGCACGACCAGCACAAAGGCTTTTAACAACTTCCAATTGTCTTCCTGTAAAATTGCACTGCGGTGGCTTGATTGTATTGCTCACAGTTGAAAGCTAAGGGTTATTAACACATACAGATCTGCGTCCTGAAGCAACCTGCAAAATTGCTTGACAGCACGTCGAAAGCAGTGTAGAAATTGGGAATCGTTGTGCTGCGTTGCTTTGCAGTCTAGTTCGCACACAGAATAGTGAATCCTGCGGATAAGAACAAACTCTGATGAGGAGGAATTGAAATTCTCTGCGAAAACAAAAACTCCCATAGTTCTCTTCAACGGTTCAGAGCCCTGAAACTGTTTACTCACGTCTTTGTCTGAATTTCATTTGTGACACTACTGTGGTTTTCCATTTCAGAAGTGGAGGAAGTCAGCTCATCGGATTTTTTAGAGCGCAAAACTGGCTGAGAAACATTCAGGTTCCCTCTGGAGGAGATCAGGTTTCGACTAGAATTTGTCTCTGGAGGACACATGAAAATGAGCTCTTGAAGGCCAATACATTTAGAAAGTGACATGAAACTTCAAGTGAGTCTTCTGAGAGGGAAATGCAATTTTCTTTACGGTTTAAAGTGTACTGTAACTTTCTCAGGGACCTCTTCAAAACGTCTTCCAGACGTTTGGACATCCTTGTAAAATGATGAGCATCACCACACTAACATCATAGGCTACACGTCATATCATGATCATGACTGGTTTTACAAATCTTGCCAGTTGTCACTCTAGCTGTACTAACAAAAATGCATATTAAGAGATTTAAAGGAATGAAATCAGGATAATGCATTACGCACCATCGCCTATTTGTCCATCATAACGTGTTTATATGCCGCGTAAAGAAAGAATGTAGCACACAATCAACCAAAGTAACAACAAGAACTCACCTTGTCGCTGGACAAGCATACAGCTGCTGAAAGTGTCAGGAATATCCAAATGTTCCTCATTACTCCTCTTAACAAGTCTTTAGCAAAGAAATCGTAGGGTGGCACTCGTCTGCGCTCCTTAAAGCTGCTCTCTTCGTTCTTTTACAGCTTCACTTCACATACGCAAGATCCTTTTGAAGAGATATTTGGCGTTTTGCTCCACCTGATCAAACTTCTCTTTTGTCTTTCCAAAAGGGAACTGTTGAGAGAGTCTTGATGCGATGTTAAAGTCTCGGGTCCATGTGAGGCAGCGCGGCTTTGCTCGGACAGAGGATGAGAGAGAGAGAGAAAGAGAGACAGGGAGGCAGACGGGGGAGGATTTTTTTTGCGTCACGGTCGACGAATACGGGCCAGCAATAGGTTTTTTGGCTCAAAATCTATAGTAAACTGTCAACAAGAACATTTCGTCGGAATTTCCGGTCAAAATGTGTGAAGCTTTACTCGGCTTTGAGACAGACTTCAGCCAAACGTCAGTTGAATTAGCGTGGTACGTTAAGTTAGCTGGTACAAGTTAGACCCAGCTGTTTTTCTCTGGTCCAGGAAAAAACGGTTTCAAACTATGACAACCTGGTAGCCTGTTTAGGAGGGCCTACCACTTTTTAGACGTCTGAGACAATATTCTAAGGTGTTTTTGTCATCTAAGTTTACCTCTGGTACCTCTTTTGTAATAAATATTTTTAAACGAATAGGAAGAAATGTCAGCTGTTTGTGTATTTGTTTGCTGATTAATACAGGTAAAGATAAATAGCTACTTTTCATATACCAAACTAATAAACTATCTACCATAAATTTACATGCACCATATAAATCAAACTTCGAATCGCGCTCTCATTCAGACCTGGAGGCTTAATAAAAAGCACAATTTATCACTGCTGCTATTGTTTATGGCAACTGCTGCTATAACCACCGCTGCCATCAACAGAAAAACAAAATGGCAAAGATTTTGAAATCTCTTTGTATTTAATGGTATGCCATATTAGTCATGTCCCTACAGTAGTAACACTAACAGTCCTATGTTATGGTAGCTCAAAGTCTGGTTGATTAGTCACTGTCATTTCTATGCCAATGCAATCGCCTTAAACCATGTTTAATTTGTTCCCCCTGTAGATTTGATTATTTTTGGAATGCTAAAACATTTTTCACGTGTAAGAGGATGTTCATAATGTCGTCTTCTTGAATGTACAACAGATCTGAGAATATTTTGGGGAATAAAAATAATAATTGGAAGGAACTGTTTGTAGTGGGCGGTTGTCTCCCCCTGCTGTTCCGTCCTGATATAAGCGAAATACAAACACGCTTTACATAATGCCTTTTACACGTCATTTACGGAGCACTTGTCATGCAAATAGAGGTTCAAAGTATTTTAATAATATGCTCAAAGTTTGAATAATGTATACGCATGTGCATTAGTACTCAAAAACATTGAAAACATTATTCTAAATGCCTAAAATAAAGAGCCCACAACAAATTAATGTTTTTAACGTTTTATCAAAGTTACATTTTCATAAACATTTTTTTTTAAAGGTAACCAGGGAAACTGACTTAGTGGCAGATCAATAAGTTTTGACAGTCAATAAAAGGAATCTGATGTATACTAACAATATATATATAGTGATTACTCCAAACCCTCAAGACAAGTATCACATAGCAAAGTAATAACTGAGTCTACATGATACACCAGAATAGATAAATGTCATTTAATTAGACTGAGGTGAGTGGCGGACCATACTGAAAAATACAGTATGCATAAAAGTCAGAGATACAGAGAAGGACAGGGAAAATATTGAAAAAGCAGCAGTCACACTATCATCTAACTCCAGGTTTAATGTCTGTTGCTTTTAAGGGGACAGTTTGGTTTCTCCTCCAAACTGGGGGAATCTGTAAAAAAAAAAAAAAAGTTACCACCATCACCATAATGGTAAACATGGATGAATATTATAAGTGTGACGTACAGGAGGTGGAGAGCTGGGTTCTAAATGCCGTCCTAGAAAAGAGAGAAGTCTTCTCCAGATGAGTCCACTGCCAAGGAACATGAACCCTGTCACTAACCAAAACACACGCGGGTCCTACATGCACACACAGATCAATGTGGGTCAATAAACAACATGTACTGAAACAGACTGATAATACTGCATGTAACGCTGGCTGGCTATAACAACTGAAGTAAACTGGTACACAGTCAACATTAAACTGTATTAAAATGATACCAACCTCCTCAAAAGATGATTCTAAATTCATTCCAAAAGCTACACCCATCAGACCAAATAAAGAGAGTGAGAAGGTTCCCATAGTGAGCTGCAGGTTCAGTCGCATCATGACATTACGGTGGCTAAAGACAATTTAAGACAACACACCACTGGTGAATAGAGTGAAATGTCATTTTGATATTTTGATTTTGATTTTACTTCCCCAGTTAATTCATCACAGTACATTAGTTCATCTCACAATGACAATTTGTGAGTAATTAATGACAGAATTATTATTTTTGTGTGAACTACCCCTTTAAGATAATTTTGTAGCATTCCAAATTTTCTGAAACGCGGCGTTTAGATATGCAAAGATTACATTTATGTATGAACAAATAAAAATGCCCTAATTTTCATACATTTCCAGAACAAAAATATGAACATCATTGGATAAAACAACCTAGTATTTTTTTTTCCATTTCGTCGACATACTTAATGTTAATGGTTTTCACAAGCGAGATTTAGGATCTCTCTTTTAATCACTTTAAATGAGAAATAGCTGTCATCAGCAAAATAAGAAAAAAATGAAAAACATTTTCAGAAAGAATTACTTCAACAAAAATGCCTTAAAAACAGACTGTAAATAACAGATGAAATTAAAAGTGCCTCATAATCAAGCCGATTCTTATTTAAATCTTTTTTAAAATCTTAATTCAAGTTTTTTATAAAAAAAAAAAACAGAGAAGACGTTTAACTTCTGTATGAACTATTCCCTTGAGGCGTATGATCTGCATATATTCAGTTAAACAAAAGTATCATCATAATTTCTACGATGATTTATTTGCCTTAAAGCAGTTCAAAGTTATGTGTGCCTCCGTTACCTATCCAGGTTAATGAAGATGACGTTTTCAGAATCATCGATGAGGTCTTTCAGCTCTCGGGCTTTGTTTCCCAGCTCCTCTGCTTGCATGAAGTAATTCTCCAGCAGTAACTCCATCTCTTCAGCGTGATCTATACCCAGACTGCTCTCCTCACTGGCCCATGTGAGAAACACAGACATACCACATTCAAAGACAGACACACAAACAGAGATAACAGACCTACACAACATCAACCAGATATTTATATTTGACAACAATATGTGTGTATATGAATGTGTTGCATTTTGAAACTTAATGGCTGTGAAGTTGGACTCTGATGTGACACCTACAACACTTGTGGGTCACTCCATTTAGTGAGACAGAGTTCATCTATCAGTTCATCCTCATCCAGGATCTTTAGCAGACTGTCTTTAAACACTTTAATGTCTGTCTCCAGCTCCGAGAGGCTACAGGGAGACAAAATGTATTTACTGTCAAAGAAAATTATGGATCAAAGCTCTGCATTTACTACCAGACAGACCTATCTAGATCTGACAGATAAAGCGCTGAACAACAGATTTCATTTTTTTTGCAAGTGATTAGCTCATATATTGTTATCGCACAACACCACAAAAAAAACAACAACCATATGACTTTTGACATTTTTAGTGAAAAGAAATTATAAACCCATTGGATGGAATGCCATTTGAAAATAATGTTGTTGTTTTTGAAGCACTATAAATCACATACATCTGTCGTAAAACTAACCTATACACCTCCGAAGAAGCAGATCAATGGGTTTTTGTAACAAAAATATTTCTATTTTTAAAATTATAACTCAAATCTCTGACTTCCAGCAACAGCCGCATACGCAGTCTCGAGAAAGTCGAGTTTGGGCTTCTTGGCTGACCTTTGACTTGCCATTTGACTTGCCATATGTGTAATACGTCAAGTCAGAGGTCAGCCAAGAAGCTGTTCGAGTTATAATATGAATACTTTGTCACAAAAAGCCATTGATCTGCTTAGTTTTACAACGCAGAATTTGCAGATATATCAGCTTCAAAATCATGGCCACTACCCACCAGCATTGCCGAGCTTGGAAGAGCCAGGATAAATTCTTAAAAAACATCTGAAAGAGGAAAGTCATATACACCTAGGATGACTTGGGGTAAGTTGATTATTTGTGTAATTTTTATTTTTGGGTGAACTATTTCTTTAAACAATGCAGTGCAGGACAGGAAAATCGCAGAACACCGTGCCTTGCACCAAATGTATTTGCACTACAAGGTGTATTATAGGCTCATAATGTTTGAATTTGGAATTTTATATTTGAATTTTTGAACTTCAGAATGTTGAATTTTGCAGTTCCCTTTCGACACTTTCACTCGTCTGATAAGCAATATGGGAAAAACCTTTTTCCTTTTTTAATCACGCAGTGAAACTGCACGGCCATTGAAGTGGTTTTTTGATAAACCAATCGGCTGGGCGGCGTGTTACACCAAACAATGGCCGTGGCTCCTGTCGATGTTCAGGGTGGGGTTGTCTATATATAGCGGCTGCTTCGCACCAGGACTTCAGATTTCTTCTCCTTCAGCGACGTGTACTTTGCTGTCCTGATTGAAGCCTCAACACCATTGAACAATGCCTTTGAACAACATCGTTGAACAACGATTTCCCCTGTCACCATCCGGCATTTCTAAAAGAGCAAAATTGCTAAAAGAGCAAATTTTAAGAAGACTGAGATGCTGGTTATGACACACAAACAAGCTGTAATAAATGGGTCCGTAAAAGTGCCTATACAGCTCGCTGTTTTAACAGCACCCACAAACTCACAAAAAGAGCGGTTTCTCTAAAAAGCACACACACACACACAAGTCTCATGTCCCTAAGCAGCAACAAAACACTCAATATAATAAATCCCTTATCCCTTCGGCAGAATGCCTGGGATTCCGTGTTCAGATTTATCTCAACGACTGGCTCATTCTAGCCCGCTTGCGAGAGGAGGCAGAGAGACACAGGGCGCTCCTTCTCTGCCATTTAGACAATCTTTGACTCATAGTAATAGACTCAATGCAAATTATAGCGACAATTTCGCCATGGCACGCTGCGCCTTCTCTTTCAAAGTCTCAACGCTTCGCCCTCTGAAAGCCTTTTAGAGGATGATGGGTCTGATGGCCGCAGCCTCATCAGTGTTATAGCTCGGCCTATAGCAGGGCACGGACATGCTATCTCGGGGAACAGTTCACCCGTGAACTATCCAGTTGATCTGGGAGACGTTCGGCAGAGCGGGAGTGGATCTTTTTGCTTAAGAGAGCAAAACTCGCTGCCCAGCTCATTTTAAAAAGGAAATAGGCTAAGGCATGAGCCTTATATAAGTAAACCTCCTTGCTGTGTCTGGCCGCTCAGCTAGGCGTTAACGGGCTCTCTCAGCTCAGGCCATGGTAACTCACAGTCATTAACAGGCTCTGTCAGCTCAGGCCATGGTCACTCACAGTCATTAACAGGCTCTGTCAGCTGTGAATCAGGGACAGGAACAGTGGTCGGCACTCCTGGATGTAAATCCAGAACTGGAACAGGAATCTGCACCCCTGGCCGAAAATCCGGAACAGGGATTGGCACATGATCGGGATTCAGTGAATCCGGGTCGGTCATAGTCTGTGATGGCTCGTGGAGCCGTAATGATGGATCGATGTCCGGGACAGGAGATGACGCGCTTGGGGCCTTGATGATGGATCAATGTCCGGGACAGGAGATGACACGCTTGGGGCCTTGATGATGGATCGTTGAAACAAGAAACAAGAGCACATGGACATGGCAAATGGTAAACACAAAGACAGGGAATTACTTGAAAACCAAATATAAAAGCGTATTATAAAGCATTATAAAGTTTAAATTGGGGCTGTTCGCGCATGTGATAAATAAAAAAAATGGAACAAAAATTTAAGTAAATGTTTTCACGAAGATTATTCATTTGATAAGGTTTGACCGCAACTTCTTGCCGTCATCACAGCATGGAAGGTTATCTGTGTTTTATTTATTGATTATTTAAGTATTTTTACTTCTTTACTGTATTTATGTATATTCGTCTAGTATCTGTACTGAACCGACAAGGTGTGATCATTATAAAGGACACCACCGACATTCAACAGGAGGCTCGTTGTCAGTTAATTCATGTAACGGGCCAGCTAGTAGTGCCAGCACAGTCCTCTGGACGGCACTCCAGCAACGTGTGTATCTAGCTATATGTTTGTCTCCGTTGATCTCCCCGGACTCTGATCGTGAACTTATGTCTCCACCCACCTTGTCTGTGGTTATGGTTATTCATCCATGTCTCCACCCCTTAGCCTATTTTTAGGTGTACATAAACCCTGGATGTCTTTGTGTATGCACGGTTCATTTATCGTGATTGTGATTATGTTGGCGTCTGTTTTTTGCATTTCCCTAGTGTTCTTTGTTTCCCTGAGTTCCCCGTGATTGGATTTAATGTTATCGACCTTCGCTATGTTTTGACCATCCTTATGTCTCTGCTTATGATATCCATGTTTGCTGGTAAACGACTCTGCCTGTTGTTACAGTCTGTGTCATTAAAACATCTCGCACTGGAATCCGCACGCCTCCTTGTCTCTCATTTGTGACAGTTCGCATTTGGGTTGAGAGCTCCTCATTTCGATTTTGTGTTTCGTTGGGTAGTAAAATTTATCTTATTTTGTTGTTCAATTAGGTATTTTAATGGTTCCCCCTTCTTTGCTTGGCCACTAAAAATGTGAATGACAATTACAACAGGGGCTACAACACCTAATGGCCCCTAATGATTAGTCTATCTCAATAATTCCCATTGTTCAGATATCAGATTGCTTCAAAAATACAATTATTGTACAATGTTTTGAAAAATATAATTACAAACATAGATACTTAAATTTATAGGTGAAATATGTTTTACCTGATATTAGAGATTCTTCTGTCTTTGGAGGATTGTCTATCTTCAGAGTTTCATCTGTCTTTGAAAATTTTTCTCTCTGTGTAGATGATAATATTGTGTGAGTTATAAATTACATATAAAAACAAATAATGTTAAAATTTTAATTTTTCATCTTATAATTATACAATTACATTTTTACAAATTCTTGTTTTGTACATAAGTTTAGTTTTGTTTAAATTTCCTACACAATGGAAAAAAAAGCTACAGTGCTCCAATAATATCCAAATAATATTGAAATCATTATATATCTTACTGTGATGTGATTTATATAAAGCAAAGGTTGCCTTTCAGTTAAATAAATACATGCTGTAGGTTTCAGAGTGAAGCGCAAAACTGTGCTGTGTGATGTACAGACATCACACTTTCTTTCTCTGGTTCTCTATCACAGACACACACAGTACAGACACACACGCAGACAGAAAATTGTTGTAAATACTGTTCCAAAAATGTATCAATAAATATTTACACTATTAGTAGACACTGCTGCTGAACACTGCAGAGAGATTCACAGACGCAGAAATTCACACACTTGATCAATCTCTCTCTCTAAAATCTTTACTGTTAGACTGTTTACGCCTTATTCAACCCGCTACCATTTTGAAACGAAATTGAGGCTGTGAAGGTAAACAGGAAATCGCAACAACAAGACATGGCTGTGTGGACAACAAAACTATTTTGTCTTCCTCCTCTTAACCCTTATAGGTCGAGAATCACGCCAGCGTGATTTTTTTTTTTTTTTTTCTTGTCAGTGCGAAAGACAACAAAAGTACTCTGTTAACTTTGGTCACACAAGTAACTGTTATACACCATTATACACCATGAAAACTAAACTATGAAAACTAAAATGTTTTGAAACCGAGGGAAACGTTTTGATTACATTTCTTTGGACGTGATGCTGTTTCTATGTTAGATATACAGTAATAGACGATGAAACAAAACGATACATATACTGATA
>JAUMHQ010039505.1:0-11757 GCA_032361165.1 Enteromius paludinosus | reverse complement strand
ATAATGAACATGGTTTTGCACAGCTCGTCAGTGAACAACGGCTGTGTGTAGTATATACGGCTCAATGTGAAATCACACACCTGAAGGAAACCTGGCTTTACTGACAAAACGCGCAAACATATCGGCCGATTGGGATCGGGACATCCCTAGTACACACTGCTATAGCTGTGTCAGAACATGCTGTTTGTGATGATGGGTAGGAGTGTTAAAGCCACTTCACTAATTTATGAAGATCAATAATCTTTCGCTGCACATCAGAAATATATTCTCTGGGTTTTTTCATTGTGATGGATGAATAAGGGAATTTTTTTTTTTGTCCTATTTATATTCCTATGAAACAGGAAGCCAGGGCTGAATGATTTCATGTTCATAATCACCCTGGCATGCTCAGTTGTGTGAATAACAATGGAAATATCCTTCCGAGATATTTTACTCATAAGAATTTGATTATGACAGTCCCAAAGTCATTTTTTCCCCCAAAAAGATGTTCAGATGTTTGATTTATTTAGTTTTTTAACATTCACAAAAGCTCTTTATAACACAGCTATTACAAACTAGTCAATGTATTCAGTAGCTTGCTTAATAATACTTGAGAACTTTTAAAAGCAAGTACTTCTATGCTTTCACTTAAGTAAAAATTTGTGTTGATACTTTGTCCGCCTCTGACTGTACATTTATATTGCATAGCCTACAGGATTTTACAGGGCTAATAAACGAGTGAAAAGGTTAGGTCCTGTGTACCTTCACTCTGTCCTGCTATTGTCTGGGCCTGCTGTGTGTGTGTGAGTCTGTAAGTGGTTTGTTTTGTAGCACACATTCTTGAGAAGTGGGACAAAACAGGGGAAAAAATCCGACAAACTAAATTGCATACATGAATCTTACATGTACTAAGCTAACTGGTTAGGCTTTTCTCTTTTTTTCCCCTTTTTTAACAAAATGTGCTTTTTACCTTGGACTTCAGGAGAATAAAAGGAGAATAAAATGATCTAAATATTTTATGAAACACATGTGTTATTAAAAATGATAGGAGATATTGTTAAGCATTGCTTTTGGTAAAACAAGCTCTTTTATATCATTTTATAGCATATGGATGATTTAACCCTTCTCTGTGCACACACTGTTTTAGATGCAGTAAGAGGACATTAAGAGTCATAGATTTGGTATAATAATGACAAAATTTAATTGAAGGAGATAATTGTGTTAAATACACTTTATTAATAATCCCTTATAACATTTAAAAAAAATGCACAGTTTGACCATATATATATTATATAGGCTATATTGCTAGTAACTGAGAAGTCAACATCTGTTGAGTATTTTAACATTTAATTTTTGATTTTGTTGAATAAAAAAAAGAAAAACAAACTGCAGAGGGTCCACCAGACCCATATACACTGGCTGAGTAACAAAAACATAATCATGGGTTAGGATTTATTAGTGGTTTCAACAAGCCACCAGAAGAGGGCGACAAATTAGCATTATAGAGACCCACAGGGATTAGATTCCATGTAAACCAGCACAGTCCAGGGGCCGGTTTCTTAAAACAAGTTTACCAAATAAGCCAGGTTTATTTCAGTTAGTCTGACTTATTGCCAGTTCGTTTGGTTTGAAATAAGCCGGACTATCTGCCATAAGCCTGGCTTATTTGGTAAACTTGTTTCATGCAACAGGCCCTAGTTTCTATTATTTGCTTTATTTATTCATTTTCCAGCAGGAATCTCAAAAACACGGTTGTTTACAAAATCTCTTAACAAAGCTTGTTATAGAGCTCAATTAATTAGGCCTTTATTTTCCCACTTTTATTTAAAACCTGCCACCCAATGTCCACTGTTTAGCAGAGCATCATACCAAAAATCCTGGCTGATGGTGGAACATTACCACAACTTGAAAAGTCTTACCTTACGTGTTCTTTACACGTTATTTGATCTGCACTGACCTCTGCTGACGGGAAACTGCTCAAACAGCCCTTAGAGAAACAAACAGAAGTGTCCTTCCTCTGCCACTAGGCTGTGCGATAACCTCAACTTTATGCCCTCAAACTTAGTCTCAAGAAAAACAAATATGAGAAACCTTTTCAATATAAATGGTCCAAAAAACCTCTGGTTCACTTCATTCAGATTATTAGTTAGCCTGTACCGAAGCCTGTAGAGATGTATTCGGCACATAGAGGTAGAACTCTTTCGTTCGCTGCGGCGATCATATCTCTGCTTTGTTGTTGTCAGTGACCCAGGTGCAATTAATAACAGCGATTGAAACCAAAAGACAGACAGACCACTCCTTCATTGCTCACAGGACAGATCGTTTTACACAACATGAGCATGAGCTGTGTTAAAACCTGCTAAATAGGAAGCATTGCACAACATTAACTTATCAGTTAAAGTATTTTCAGGAGGGGACATTTTGTGTTAACAACAATTATGGGTCATGAATGTAGTTCAAAAAGTTTAAGTTACAAACTTGAAAAGTGACATATGTGGTGTCCCCCAGAGAATCAGTTGTGAACATGAAAATGCTTTGCGAATCCCAAAGTGAGGTTTGGCTCCCTTCTTCATATATTTTTTTAATTTTTCATGACTTTTAGACAAAGCACTAGTCGTTTTATAGTCATTTATAGCTGACCAAATGTTCTTGTAAATGTCAATATCTGAAGCAATAGACAGCATTGCAGAAACCAGGCTACACTTATGCTACACAAATCACATGTAGCACATGTAATTTGTTGACGGACCAAATTTTTTTAATTAATGTTTGATTAATTTCAGTAATGCGGATAAATCATATTTTTTTAAGTGGCATATTCGTACAGCAACGTAAAATATTATTATGTGAGCTGATGTTTGCTTATCACCTACGTGTGCAAGGTTATGGCCGACAATTGCAATATCATTCACCTTATTAGCCTGCCTTCACCTTATTTTGCTATAGTAGCTATTTACTGTAAATGTGCGAGACGTTCAGTTAATCAGCCGCTATGTAAATAACTAGACCAAGAACTAGTACTAGATGATGAACGAATTTTAAAGTAATATGGATCAAGCACAATTGTACACAAGTGAAATAACAGGAAGAATGGCACCGGAAGTGTCCCACATTTGAGTTATCTTAAGGTGGAAAGCTCACTATCCCTAGATAGGAAAACGAAAGACAGATATGAAACGAAAAACAGGAGGGGGGAAAATAAGAGGCTTTCCAACATCTAAACTAAACAAGAGCAGATTTTGAGTGAAGCCACGGAAAATGACTCACCGTGATGCGCTCTCGAATATAAAAATACATTGAGACTGTTATGTTTTGTCAGTACAGAGGACACAAAACCAACTGAAATCCGACCCAAACAGTGTCTATCATTTATTCCTATGATCACATGATTTTTATACACCAGAATCTTGTGGAAATCATTAAAGAAGCCCTTGTATAAAGATCCGATAGGCGCACACATTATCTGGGACTTGAATACACAGCTGTAGACACAAAAACAAGCAGGACATATACTTTACATATATCTTTACGTTCACATGTACAGTAGAAAGAGACACGTTAAAAAGGTTCTAACTTACATTTTTTTCATCATAATAAAAAAGAAAATCATAAAACAAGTGCTTTGTTTTGTCATAAAAACCACAAAAAAATTCACACAGGATTTTTTTTTACAACACAGGGCTGTAATGTAAAAATGGCATGTACTATCCATTGCATAAAGATCCCTAATGTATAAAAAGTGATTCGCTCAAAACGACGGTCTTAAGATAAGTTAAGATGATGCCATTGATGTGCATACATTTTTATTCTCGTAGAACGTTCATCCTTGATTGCGAGCTACAAAAGTCACTGATTATGGCAGCCAGTGCTCATCCATAAGGTGCTCGGGCGACTAAAGGCAATTAGGCAATGATACCTCTATATACACATTCACAATGGCTTGCGGATCGCTACGGCAGCTTACGGATATACATCACTGCGCTCAAAAACTCCCTGAATGTAAGCTCACATGTCACTTCCTGTCCGGGAGCATGGGGGTCAGCTTCCCGTAGAGCGGTCCATCGCTGTCCTGTGAGCTCGAAGGTCCTTTATCGAAGGCGATGATGATATAGTGTTCTCGACGAGTCCGGCTGGACGTCGCGTGCAAGTTTCATCAGCATGTCTTGACGGAGGATTTGGACACGTCTGAGGTTTTCATGATGACGCTGGCACGTTTTTCGTGGCCCGACAGCTGACTGGTGGCTCCGGGGCTGTGGGAGGATGAGGGCAAAGGGGTGTTTAAGAGGCTCCAGGTCGCCCCACCGCTGAAGGGGGCGTGTAAGGGCGAAGGGTCTCGGACAGTGGTTATCTTGAAGTTGGGCTTGTCAGTAGAAATGAAAGAGGACATGCTTGGCAGCGCCATCTTCACCTTCTTCTCTTCATTTCCAAATAGTGCAGCCTGAATACGCTGCAGGGTGAAACAAAACGTGATTAGGACACCATAAAAAAATGAAAAAATTCTAATGTAAATAATTTGACATGGTTTTGAAATCTTTTAGATGCCATGGACCCCTATATATAATTATACTCATGTAAGGTACCCCATTATAACATTTAAAAGGCAACTATTTTTTTTCTACATTTATAGTGTGAAAACTGTCAAATGAATTAGCACAATTAATTGCATCTAAAATAAAGGTTTTTGTTTACATAACATACATATGTGTACGATTTTTATTTATTATGCATATACAAATATACACACAGTATATATTTAGAAAATATGTACATGCATATACATCGATTGATATATTGATAAATATTTAAATAAATGCATACATGCATGTATATATATATATATATAAAAATATACACATTTATAATGTAAACAAAAACTTTTACTTTGGATGCAATTGTTAGACCACACTATCTTATAATAAACATAACAATCTATATTAATAATAATAATTATATACATATATATATATATAGTAAAAAAAACCGTGTGTGTGTGTTTTCTATTTTCTTGTCACAGTACATACATTACATTATTATACAATTATATTTTGATATGTATAATTATACAGTAAGATATAAATTATGTACTGTTCTCTCATGTCATATGTGTATATATATGTATATATATATATATATATACACACATACATATTTATTTATATTTTGTATTTTTCTTTCTTTGTAACTCATACTAGTTTATTTACAGACACACACACATATATATATATTTAAATTAAAATTAATTGTTTATTTTGTTTATTTAATTTCACTTTTTTTATAATAATCAAATGTTTTTATTTGTTTACTTTGATGTATTATATTTCAACTTTTTTTCATTTTAAACTAGTTGAAATCTATTTTAATAACATGTTTTATTTATTTATTTACTTTATATTGTTTGCTATTAACAAATGTATTATAATTACATGTTTTTATTCATTTTAATGTATTATTATTATTTTTTTTTTTTTTTATCATTACATGTTTACTTTCATCACTTTTTATTATTTTTATCATTTTTAAAAGGATTTTCTCAAAACTCTCTTCCTGACCCTCTCAGTCGAGGTGAATTCCATTTATTATTATTTAAATCATAACATTTTTTTTTTTTTAATTCATAACTTTCTACTTAAAAACAAACTAAATAAAACACTTAAACAAAAACGCACCTGCATGTCTGTAAGTGATAGTTTGCACTTGCAATCTGTCAATTGTCTACCCAGGAACTAACAGTACATTTTCATGAATTACAACCTGAAGCCATGTCATAAAACTCACACACTTCCTTGTGTTTAAATTATGGTAATCCCGAATTGCATGAGAGCGTTATCGCCCACATCTCCAGGGGCCCCACAACACACAGTACAGAGCTCACCACCATCAGTTGCATTTCCTCTCTGACACTCAACTTCATGCCTTTGATTGTTCTCTCTAGAAACTGTAAGACTCTTGCTTCATACATCTCAACTGTGTTCAGATTGATAACTGGCACATAAAACAGTCTGTCTAACAGCACTTAAAATGAATGATTATTTATAGCTTCTATTGTTTTTACTGACAGAATTATGGCGACAGACTGGCTATCATCGGACTACAGGATCTGCTGCCTTCCTGGCACCATGTGAGGGCAAATTTAAGACAAAAAGTGAGGTGTCTTCTGAGGCAAGATCTTAAAATAGAGCTTAAAGACACTAACATTAAAATAAAAAATTAAGTTCTAAGATATAAAGTAAGTACTGACAAAAATGTGAAAATATTATTCATGTCCAAAGAAAAAATCTGCTCTCTCTCTTTATATATATATATATATATAAAATTATATGAGTGCTGTCAAATGATTATTCACAATTGATCACATCCAAAATAAAAGTTTTTGTTAACATAATCTATTTTTTATGTGTATATAAATAGACACACATACAGTATATATTTAGATGAATGAATATTTACATGTATATATATAGAATCATATCATTTATATATATATATAACACATTTTTCTAAAATATATACATGTGTGTGTTTTTATATATGCATAATGAACATACACAGTATTACGCAAATGAAAACTTCTATTTTGGATGTGATTAATCACGACTAATCATTTGACAGCACTAGAATACACATAACAATAATATAAAATAAAACATATGCTTATGTGAAATACAGAAAATTCATTTAAAATAAGATAAGCAGTCATTTTGACATTAAATTGAACTACAACCAATATAAAAACACTCAAAGCTCTTAAAAAAAGTACAATATATATTTACAATATGACAATATATTGTAAATACTATTTCTCTTTTATTATTTTTATTATCATAATTTTGTTATTTAATATATTATTTGATGCTATGGTAACATACCTAATAAACTAACTGAAAAAAGTATGTCTAAAATGTTTAAGCCTTCAGCTTTTAGAATGGTAAGATCATCAAAAACTTTTCAGCTTGGTAATATCCTGCCTTTTTTTTTGTTGTTTTTTGGTTTTTTTCACAGGTGAAGCAAAATTCCCCTGCTTCGAAACCTAAATGACATTTCAGTCAAACCTGACAGCGGTCTTCTGGGCTACAGTAACTGTATGTGTGAATCAGAGATTCGTTTTTTGCTATTTCAATAGTTTTCTAACAAGCCGCAGCACATTTGCCGGAATCAGTGAGACGTGTCACGTCACTGCTTGCTCTTTCTCTTTTTTTTCCCTTGTCTCGTTTTGCATCAGAGTTCTGAGGTACAGGAACCGAAAACAGGGGGTTGAGAGTGACTACCATGTAAGATTTACCCAGATGCATGCTGGAACTTACATGTGTGGATAGCTACTGCGCGCTAGTAAACGGGAACTAGGAAAAGCCACAATCTCTCAGCCATGAAACAATAAATCACAAGACATGGCGTTTTAAAATAAAACTGCTTTTAGTCCATGTCTGTATTTTAAAACTCATCTTTTAGGAGATAAAGCCATTTAAAATGTAGGCTTGTCTTCCTTTTCCATTAAAAAAAAAAAAAAAAAGGTTTAGTGGCCTTAACTACTATGTACTTACATTTTAATAGGCATTTATTATATACATACAGTACATGTTTTACATTGTACTTATCATTTTAAAAATACCTGCAAATACATCTGTAATTAAATTTATAAAAAAATTACACATGAACCCACTCTTAAACCTGTCCCTAACCTTACCCATATCCTACCGCAATAGCAGCAGAAGTGTTTTGCAATACAATATGACCACAATCGTACTTAATCGTACTCAATTTTCCAAAACTAAGATCTGTACATCATCTGAAAACTAAAATAATTTTCCCATTGAATTATAGTTTGTTAGGATGTGACAATATTCCAAAATCTGGAATCTGAGGGTGCAAAGAAGTCGAAATACTGAGAAAAATCACCTTTACCCCCAGTTTCACAGACAAGGCTTGAGCTAGTCCCAGACTAAATTGCATGTTTGAGCTGTCTCAGATGAAAATATCTTGCTCTGACATATCTTAAAACATGTCAGTGTCATTGTCCGTGTTAAAATGCACACCTGTAATGTTTTCTTATAATGCATTTTTGTAAAAGTTGCTTAAATATCTTAATTAAACTAATGCCTAGTCCTGGCTTAAGCTAAGCCTCGTTTGTGAAACCGGGCCTCAATGTTGTCCAAATGAAGTTTAGCTACAAATATACTCCAGCGACTAAGACTGGTTTTGTGGTCCAGTGTTACATATAAAGTGGAACCAAAAAAAAAAAAGAAATGGACCAAATAATTACGACTCATCATGCATGCACAAAATTGATCTAATTAAATGTGCACTAGTATAATCATTACATCATTATTTGAATATCAAGTAGCAATCGATTGCAAATCGACTGCGTCTTTTTAACTAGTTCTTTGCATAAAAAAATGTATTTCCTTATTAAAGTAAAAATGCTTGGTCGTATTGTATAATATGCTACAGTTGATTTATACAATTTGGCATGTTTGTACAAGACTAAATGCAAATCTCTCAGCCCCTGAGACGATCACTAGAGACACTCACAGGCCGGACTAATCGTGCAAAAAGCCAAAGTGAGCGAGTACTTAGACCTGTTAGACTATCAAAGAAATTTGAGTCTATAATCATACTGCATAATGGGGTGTGAAAACATTTGCACAAGCACTGAGATCATTTGATATATTTGGCCCTCAGAGTGGCAGAGAGAGAAAGCAGCCTGTAAAAACTTGCTCTGCAAAATTCGACAGCACAGAAAAACACCTTCGCAGGCTCTGGATCAGTGCTCTTCTAAAACAAAAGTACTCTATGTATGCATGCTAAAGCACATTTTTGGCACTGCAGGCATGTTAACCTGCATATTTGTGTCATAATAAAGCTCTGTACAGAAACAGCTTCCTA
Organism: Enteromius paludinosus; assembly: GCA_032361165.1. Classification (NCBI taxonomy): domain Eukaryota; kingdom Metazoa; phylum Chordata; class Actinopteri; order Cypriniformes; family Cyprinidae; genus Enteromius; species Enteromius paludinosus. The sequence goes on along the minus strand of JAUMHQ010039505.1, from coordinate 2,898 downwards.
TTAATGTCTCGGCCACTAAACTGTATGTTGCTATTCAGGCAGCTGCAAAAAACATGTCCACATTAACTCGTCCAGCAAGATTCTCCTCAAGCTGTTGCATTTGCCGTAGCTGATCTGAAAGTCAGCACAGGTGCAAGCAGTTTGTATGATAGTGCCTCTTGTGGCTGAGAGTGCAACACACTCATTTTAAAGAACAGATCACCCAAACATAAAAATAAAAACTCTCCCTCAGCCCATTGAGTTTGTTTCTTCATCAGAACAGATTTGGAGAAAAGTAGCATTACATCACTCATCATCAGATGCTCTGCAGTGAATGGGTGCCGTCAGAATGAGAGAGTTCAAACAGCTGATAAAAACATTGCATTAATGCACAAGCAATCTACATGATGAGTGAAAGTGAAAAGCTGCTTGTAAGACATAAATCCATTATCAAGGCATTTAACTTTATTTAATTTTAGGATGCTTGATCTGTGCATATTTCGGTCCTGGTTCAGAGAAGATAGCTTTTTCCACTTGAGAAAGCAACGTTATGAATAGAGGACACACTACTTTAACTGAAAGAGAGGAGTCGTGTGGTTTATTGTGATGTTTTTTATCAGACTCAGACAGAAAACAGTCTTTGAATAATGTAAATACAGCACGTTCTGGCCTTTAGCATCAGTAGGAGAAGAAGAATTCAGTTTCTCACACCCCTAAAGCCGTTGCAATAAACAGACGCGCACAAAAGGATTCTGGGTATTGCTTGGACACACCCATTCAAAAGCACTGCTCTTTCTGGATATTTCTTTTGGCCACTGTCACTCAGCAACTACAGTATGCAAAAATTTCTCATCTGAGCACAACAACAATCTATTCTGTGTTTAAACCTGTCCCGTTTCGCAAGGGGAAATAGTTTGGATGGATATAAAACTTACCTCTTTGGAGTCTTCCTCGCTGGCGCTGTCTGTATCGCTCTCTGCTGGAAGATAGAGAGACAGCAAAGTGGTCAGACTGATTCAACAGGGATTTCCTGACAGACAGGTTACAGTGTGTGGGTGGATTAAACAATGCAAAAAGGATCAGAAAAAAGTTCAACCGACAGCCCGTGTGCCTGTACATCACGTATATTTAACCCTTACAGGTTTAACAAATTACGCTCATTAATGACTGAACGATATCCTCAGGGCCAGTCATTTCTAATGTTTTCGATGAGGAGAAATACAGTTTAAATTGCACTGAGAGCTGTTTGGATAAGGTGATAGAAATATCAGGAGAAACAAGATAGTTTGCTTTGGTAGTGTGCCATTCAGTTTGTGTTTACTATAAAACAAAACTTGAGCAAGACATTTCATGCTGTAAACCACGCTTTCAGCCAGAGGGACTTCTGAGAAAAAAAGGATTGTTGATTGGAAAACACGGAACAACAGGACATGAGTCAACATTCCCGTCCGTGCACAAACGCGCTGACAAGTGGTACTGTACGGTAAATTTCACGCCACTGAAAACAAGTTTTCATAAGTCAAGCCCCACAATTTCAACAGTGCCAAGAGTTCATATCAGCACTACACACGCAGACAGAAGAGCAGCTCCTTTAAAATGCAGACGACGTTGCACATGCAGTGTGTATTTGTGGTCTACTGTAGGAAGCCAGTTGCATTCCTTAGTCGTAACTAGCTCCCAGAGGGAACTCAATTAAACAGCAAAACTTATAGACGGAAACGCTGAAACGTTGGATCTAGTAGTGTTCTGGATGGCTGCTTATCAGAAACGGTGTTTCAGAGCAGGCCATAATCAGCAACAATTAATTAGTGGTGTTTGCGAAGATAAGAATTATAACTGGGGAGAATTCTTGTAAGCTGGGACACTAATAATTCCCTCTGTTGCTTGTTTTAACAGTTTGCAGTGTAAGTAAACGCTTTAGCTTGCAACTTGCTACCAAGCACCAACGAATGATTTATACAATTAGACTTTGCATAGAAGCCAATAAAATGTGCAAAAGGTTAAAGACGTACAATAAAAATTTTATTTTAGAATCCTGCTATAAAATAGCAAGCAACTGCATAGCAATGCATTTAAAAAACAACATTACAACAGATTCCACTCTGTTTCGGCACCACTTAGTGACAGAATTGCAATGGGGACAGGTGTAGGACCAACTCAGACAATGGGTTGTTTGAACATACAAACCTTAACAGAAGCAACTTCGTTAATATGGGGTTAGGGTTGTGCAATACGGTCATTTTTCAGATCGTCATATTGCCAGCCTGTGAGATCGCCGATGTTACGATATTATCATGTATTAGAGCTGCACAATTAATCGTTAAACGGTCTTAATCCAGCATTTATAGGATTCAGCCAATTATCTGATCTCGAGATTACGTGCAATCACTCACTGATGATGCCTGGCGTCACATGCGGTTTTGCGCAGGCAGAGGACGGATGTGCTTGTTACGCCGGTTCCGTTCCGTCGCGCACACATCCGCGTCCGTGCAGGTATCCTTAATCGTGGAAAAGTGCCGACAGAAGCGTGCGTATGCAGAGCAGGAGCAGCGCATGCCAACTGTGCTTTTAGGGGCTTTTGCACGCTCAAGTCCATTTTTCCAAATGTAGATGCGCATTTTGCACGCTCACAATGGAAGCGACGTGCTCATTTTTTCCAGGCGCATTTCAGCTTTTCAGCTTGCCGCAAGCGCACCGCGGGTCATGTGTCAAGAACCAACCAATCAGCTTCATCCTTTTGTCTCACATCAATTCACATCTACAATTACCAAACAATACAATAGTCACATCTCAAAATATTTATTATTTATTATATATATATATATATATATATATTAGTGCGGTCAAAAGATTAATCGCGATTAATCGCATCCAAAATAAAAGTTTTTCTTTACAATATATATGCGTTTATGCTGTGTT
>JAUMHQ010039267.1:0-11770 GCA_032361165.1 Enteromius paludinosus | reverse complement strand
TCACCTATGGTCATGAGCTTTGGGTTATGACCGAAAGAACGAGATCCCGGATACAGGCGGCCGAAATGAGTTTCCTCTGCAGGGTGGCTGGGCGGTCCCTTAGAGATAGGGTGAGGAGCTCAGTCACTCGGGAGGAGCTCAGAGTAGATCCGCTCCTCCTCCACATCGAGAGAGGCCAGCTGAGGTGGCTCGAGCATCTGTTCTGGATGCCTCCTGGACGCCTCCCTGGGGAGGTGTTCCGGGCATGTCCCACCGGGATGAGTCAATGTCTTTAAACCCTACTTTTTTCAGTTCAGCAGTAGGCTATGAATATATGGACAAGTACTGAAGAAAAAACCCAAAAACATGACACCATACCTAGGAGCGGACTGTCACGGTCAGCTGGATGTGTCTGTCAGTCCAGCTTTGGATGACACTCCAGCCATCCATAAACTGTGTCTGTGTTTTGTGTCTCTGTTTCATGCCTGGACTTTCTTATCAATGAACTCATGTCTCCACCCCCTGGTATGTTGCCATAGTTGTTGATTCTACCACCACCCACTGACCTAATTCTTATGTGTATTTAAGTTCCGGTTGTCTGTGTGTGAATTCGCTCGTCAATGTTGGATGTACCTGTGTTTTTCGCCATTGTCAAGCCATTCGTGTCTCTCTGTGTTTCGTTGTTTGGATTTACCGTTGCCGACCAACGCCACCCACACTGGATGATTCTCTTGTCTCTGCCTCTGATGTTCCTGCTTGCCGTGGTTTGAGTCTGCCCGTTTCTACGCTGTGTTTACTCTGTGTGTCATAATAAACGCTTGCAAATGGATCCGCACGTTTCCCCACGTCTCACTCATGATACGGACACAGTTGGTTTATTAAACCCAGCTTAAAAATAAATAAATTAAATAAATATATAAAGTTCTTGTTTCTGATGCGTGTTAGTCCCTAATATATATATATAAATTCATATATAAATTCTTTGGATATCTGACGCTTGTGCAAAACTTCCAAAAACATTGAACATGCATAACACGTACTGTCGTTTCATTTATTTAATTTTAATATAATAATGTGATTAAAACAGTATGTATTAATTTTAAACTGCTTTAGACTGGGTTACAATGCCCTCTAGCAGTAATGGGACTCGCTTTTCCCGAGTCATTTTTCAAGTATTGCCCGCTGAGATATATATATATATATATATATATATACTATACGCACATATTATACATATATATGCATGTATATTATTTAGTCCTACATAAGGATCAGTGGATAAGCGCAAACGAATGATAATGATACGTTTCAGTTTAGTAAGACATCTGACAAACCCGCAAGGCAGAGGAGCAAACGACCTAAATGTGACCCTGGACCACAAAAGCAGTCTTAAGTCGCTGGGGTATATTTGTAATTATTGTTTAAAAATGACTGATTTTTCTTTTTTTTGCCAAAAATCCTTAGGATAGTTAGTAAAGATCATGTTCCATGAAGGTGTTTAGTCAATTTCTTTCCGAAAATATATTAAAACTTAATTTTTGATCAGTAATATGCATTGATAAGATCTTCATCTGGACAACTTTAAAGGTGATTTTCTCAGCATTTAGATTTTTCTGTATCCTCAGAGTCCAGATTTTCATAGTTGTATCTCGGTCAAATATTGTCCTATCCATCCAAATCATACATCAAGTTATTCAGCTTTCAGATCATGTATAAATATTACGACTGGTTTTGTTGTCCGGAGTCACAAATAATACTACGTCAAATAGAGGTTAGATATATGGTTACCTCAATTTGCTGAATCAGTTGCCCCGCCTGTTACTGTACATACACACGAGTCTGAGGAAGCGAGCTTCAGTGTGACAGATACAGGATCCGCATCGGTCTGAACTCTCGAGCTGAGATGGACTGGACGCTTTGTGTGCTGTTGATGTGTATTTCATATGTTACTTCATTAAATCTACATCCTCGAGTGACGGTGAACCAGGGTAAGCTGGCGTTTACACGATTTCATCGCTTTTATCCTCAACATCACCGTTAAAGATAGATCATAGAGCCTGGTTTGTTGAAATAAATAGGCAAGTAATAGATAGATTCATGCTTAGATCCAAATGTGATCAACTCTGTAGTACAACATTGTAACATTTTGATGTAAACTTCAGATAAAAACGGTAACACATTCTGCTAACAGTTAGTAACTTTGTAACTCCATGTTAACTAGCAGTCATTAGAGTCTGTCTGCTTCATATCTTTTAACACTTTATTTCGAGGAGTCCACAACACACTACAACATACTATCAGAAACTTATTCTACTAAACCTAGACCTACCCGGACAGTCTACTCTTTAACTCCTTGTTTTATTTTATAGTCACAATGCATAACCAAGTTACAGTAAATAAGTTCATGTCAGACTCTCACTTCATTTTCTCGTGTATTTTAACAGAACTCTATCTTTACTTCCACAAACCTCCCTGGTCTCTTATCTCAGACTCACAGCTCTCTTCTGCATTTCTGTTCACTGCGTGTTAAACTATTTCTGTTTAATCAGAGAAAACAACACACACTTTATAACTTCTCTGTTTCAGGTATAACCAGGTTTTCTTTTGAAGACAAGAATATTAATTTAGTGAAGCTCGTTAGCACTTCTGGTAATAAAGCATTATGGGTCGGAGGAGAGAAAGTGCTTTATTCTATCCGGCCAACACAAGCCTTCAGACCTCATCAGGTACGGTCGTATTGATCATGTATATACAGTAGATTGAAAGCGGCATGTCACAATAATAGTTCATCTGCCAAGAGAAAGATTATGCAAGAAGCTTTTTCTTTGCTAAACATTTAAAACACATAAAAAAAATATTTTAGTTAATGGCTTGTGGAACATAAGCAAGCATGAAGACGTCATGCATCCTTATTATGTTTGTAATGTTTGCACTCTTGTTCAGGTGAACGTGGAGCTGTGTAACGACGAAAGCACAGGTTCAGACAGCTCTGTAAGTATTAAAGGTGTTTATGAAGCACTTGAAGCACTTTTTTTTTACATTGGGAATGCTTTCCTGTCAGATATCACCAAATAACCACACTTGCAGTCTTTGCACTTGACCACTTGGCTACTTAAATGACATATTTCCTGTACTTGGCCCAAGTGTTCAAGAGAGTGTGACCTGGGACCTGGGACAGTCGTGCACACTTACTTCCTGTCGTGTGCACACGCTCTTAAATGGCCAAGACTGCAAGTGTGGGTGTTCGGACAAAGCATAAGGTTCTGTGGTTTACCGAGAACACACCTTTTACTATGCATATATGAACATTGATATACAGTGTTGTTTGAGGCAGATTGTGATTAAAGGTCACTGACAGCTGTTTAACTGTTGGTTTTCCCAGCACTGTCCACACAGGATCTCTCTGCTCCAAGAAGGTGCTGATGGACAGTTCCTGTTCATCTGTAGATCGAACGATGGAAACACAAAGTGCTGTAACTTGGTACGTCCTGTTTTTAATCTACGTTTTTTTTTATCTCATGTCAAAGTATGAAACTGAGCCATGTGTTTTGTTCCAGAACTCCAGTTATTCTCTGATCGATTGCTTCATGTCAGAAAATTATGAGCCAGATATTAAGGAGCCGTCGTTACTGATTGGTATGTATTGCACATTTACGTGAGTACTGTAATGCATGCATGTTTCCACACATGAATTAGAATAATGGCCGTCTCATTTCTTACTGAATATGTCATTTATAGTATTATCCACATCTCTAGCCAATGTTATCTGAGGAATGAGAGATATTTTCGACCGCCCACCGAGAGGTTCTTGATAATGAATAGTATATTCATTAGATTCTAATGAATAGTATATTGTTTAACACATACAGTAGCTGAGAACAGTGTGGTATTATTATTTAATATTTGAGTCGGGAACATGCTGGTTTCTCTAAACATTCCAACTTTCCCTTCCTCTCCGCCGCTCTTCTCAAATGCAATTAGAAATGCAACTATTTGACTCTCAGCAAGTCATTTCAGTATATCGTGCCACTATTTTTTGAGGTTTTTGAAGCAACATGTGCTGTAGAAATAGAGTAAAGGGAAACTCTTTATGAAATAGTGTTGCAGCATGGTTTGTTCTTGCAGTGGTTCAGGAAGCTGCGGACGTGTAGCGCTGATGCTCAAAATGCATTTGCATGATACCATTTATTGCTGATACTATATAACTGAATGTTAATGTTTAACTTGTAATAGACCAGCTAACCAATATCAGCTACCACAAACTTTACACCCTCATCTCCAAACCAATATGACTTCTTCTTATGTAGAACACAAATGCAGATGTTTAGCAGAATGTCCAAGCTGCTCTGTTCCATGCAACGACTGTGAAGCTCCAAAAAGCACCATAAAAAGTATTTTAGCACTAGTACACTTATGAAGCATTGCTTGAGTAGACTGAATTAAAGTCTTGTGTTATAAATAGCCAGCTGGATATTCTCTTTTTGGGTTTCTGGAAAGTCTTGCAGCGGAAGGTTTAAACGGTCATTTTTGGTTGAACTCGAGTTACAGAATACATTTTACACACATAAGTGGTTTTTTTCTTATTTCTTTAGCTCAGTGGTTTTGTTGATGAGGAACCAAATCTTTCGGTTTCTGCTGGACTAGACAGTGTGTCCATATATAGATCTGTACAGACCCACGCTGATCCTTTTATAGGACAGACTTCTCTAGGTCATATGTGAGTCTGGAGCACCTCAGGTTTATTTGTAGCAATAGCCAACAATACACTGTATGGGTCAAAATTATACATTTTCTGTGATATTAAGTAAAGATCATGGTCCATGAAAATATTTAGCACATTTTCTACTGTAAATATATCAAAACTTCATTTTGGATTAGCAATATGCATCGCAGAAAACTGATTTCCGCAAAATATAGATTTTTTCTAGAATTGTTTCACCCTCAGATTTTGAAATGCATCAATCCATGCATCCATACAATCTGCATACATCAATAAAAAGCAGATTTATTAGCTGTCAGATGATGTATAACTCTCAATTTCGAAATATTGACCCTTAAGGTTTTGAATTTCAGGGTCACATTCGTTTGTGCCGACTTACTGTCTGTACGCTAAAAGCTTCAGAAAAGGCCATAGAGAACAACAAAAGCATTGCTGCAGCATTTTGCCAAAACTTAAATCACTTGCTGTATTATGCATAATAATAGTTTTTTGCATGGGTTGAGACATGCTTAAATAATTGCTTGAGCACAAATGTTAGTAATCTAATGAAATGCTCTCCTCCCATAAATGTTGCATCTAAAAGTGAATCACCTGCATATACTGTACAATAAGGGCGGATGTGAAAAAAATAGTCCCTGGCTTTCAGTGTGTCTTTAGGAAATTCTGAGAGTAGGTTTTTTTTAGAGTGGGTTTGTTTGGTCCATCCGTATTCGCTGAATACAATACAGAATTGTTTATTAATTAAAGAAACAGGAACCTGGCTGTTGTTTGCAGTAGATTAATAGAGCAGTATGTTCCTAACTCTTTCTGTGATGTCAGGGTGTTTGTCAGGGTGAGATAGTGAGGCTATTATCGGTGGTGCACAACAGTACAATCCACTGTACACCTAATTTTCATTGTTGTAAAACTTTCAATCATTTCTTTTTATTTCATGCAACATGGTTGTCTTGTCTTTCAGGTAATATGCTGTACTTCACCAAACCTGATAAGGGCTTATACAGGATAAACAACAACAAAAATGACAACATCTGGTCTCAGACGATTCAAGCGGGTGAGAAATACTAGGATACTACCAACGTTTCACCGCATAAGAGCTTCATCGCCACAGACAGAGTTTAATTTAAATGAGTTTGTGTTATTATCAGAACGAAGCTGTTTTGATTCTAAGCAGCGCTGTTTTTTTTTCTCTAGAGCAATCGTACCTGAAGCTGATCGCTGGTAAAGGACCACACAAAGATAAAGTTTATTCCTTCTTCACTGAGAAACAAAAACGTAAAGACGGTGAATCAGAGGAATGGATCCCACGAGTCTCTCAGAGCTGCACGGTGAGATGAATCAGCAGAAAACAGGATTTTGTTAATAGTTTAGAAATTAGTGCAAAATACGATTACAATCGATGATGCGCCCTAACTTTATCTACTCTGATAAAGACACTCCACCCATCATTTACTCTTCTTCAAACCTGTATGACTTTCTTCTGTGGAAAAACAAAAGGTTTGACAGTTATATAATATAAAGTCAGTTATATTTAGTTCATAGTTATATAATATTTTATGGTTAAGTATGTATATTTGTAGCTATCATATCAGTTTTTACTTCAGATATATATATATATATAATAAAACAGACATTATCTGATTAAAATTAAGGCCGTGAGAATACTAAACTGAAGCACAGTGTGGTTATCACTTTGGTTTTATTAGTCTATTTGTCGGAAATCGCCTGATATATCTGTCAGTAAGCAACACTAAACGCAGCACAATGCTCTTGTGTCTCTAAACACAGTAAGTGTGAACACCTGAATTTCCTCTGAGCTCTTTGACCTCCTAAATATGACAAGTGTTGCTTTACTAGATATGAAAAGCACTTGTAGCATTTGAGATATTTTCAAGTAAATTTCTGCAATTATACAAATATTGATTCTTAGAAGATGCAGCAGTCATCAGCAGCACTGATATATTTGTATCAATAGACAACAATAGACACTGCGTGGGTCGAAATGATACATTTTACTTTTATGCCAAACATCATTAGGATATTAAGTAAAGATCATGTTCCGTGAAGATATTTAGTACATTTCCTACCATAAAAATATATAAAAACTTAAGTTTTTATTAGTAATATGCATTGCTAAGACCCCCTCATGTCAGTCCAAATCTGTATAACCTTCTTACATGGAAGAACAAAGGATGTTTAGCAGAACCTTGATGCTGATTGTTGCACACTCATAAAGCACCATAAAAGTGGTCCATATGACTCACACCCTATGCACTGAATGCATGCAGAATTAACCCCAGCTCAATCTGTTTCAGAACGACAGAGGCGGATCTAAGAGTCAGCTTCAGAGCAGCTGGACTTCCATGATTTACACCCGTCTGTCCTGTGGGTCTGAGTTCACTCGGATGGTAGACGTGGCCACACTAGACACAGACAACGACACCACAATTTATGTTCTTTTCAGAAACTATTGGTAAGTAACGTAATCGGATTACTTTTTAAAGTAACTAGTAAAGTAGTGCATTGCTTTTTAATTTAGAAGGAAATGTCTGAGTTGCTTTTTCAAATAAGTAACACCAGCTACTTTGTTACTGTGTATTGACTGACAGCTCTCGGGTTGCCATGTTGAGAGAAATCGGGAGTCAATCGGTAACGCGTTACAAATGAGTCATATAATCAGATTACTTGATGGAACTTGGAAAGTAATGTACAACTTTTTGATTTGCAAAAAAAATTTAGTAACACCAGTTACTTTGTTACTATGTATTGACTGACAGCTCTTGGGTTGCCATGTTGAGAGAAATCGGAAAGAAGTGCAGAGTGTTGTTTCTGCTGGCCTTCAGTGAACCAATTCATAAGTGACCTCAGATAAACATAACATTTGTGCTTTCTTAAAGTAAGAGCGTTTAACTTTCTTCTCTTGCATCTTATTAATGCAATCCAGGACAGCAGCACATCGCAAAGGTTTGTTTGAGCTGTTTACCTTTCAGGCTTAATCCTTCCACTTTTGGTGTGAAACGGCTTTAACATTCAACAGTGTTATATTAAAAACAAACAGGCCAAGCCAAAAGCAACAAAAGGGGTTACTTTCCATAAAAAGCAACACAATAGTTATGTTTTTTGGGGGAGTAATGCAATATCATGTAGCGTTGTTTTAAAAAAAGTAACTTTCCCCAACACTGTCCTCAGCAGCCGAGAGTTCAAATGTTGGTACATATCAACACAACTCAATATGTGTCTGTTTAAAATGAATTTGCTGTCAGACAAGTGTTGGAAGCTTATGTGACACAGTTCCACAAACACTGATGAAATAAAGAGAATGTGCAGCTGTAGTGTGTCTCGAGGGTAAAGCGCTGTGTCTGTTTACAGGAACATGAGTGCTGTGTGCGTTTATAACATGACTGAAATCAGCAGAATCTTCAGTTCCTCTGACTTCAACTCCAAGGTTCCTCACAGTCACAGGCCTGGAACGGTAAAACATTATACCACCCCTATATATTAAATATAGCTTGCTGTTTGGTTGCAAAATGTAACTATATTATTGCCCATCTCTTTATATAAAGCGATATAAACATAGGGAGATATGTACTGTTTAGCACAACACAACTGATTCTGAACGATGAATGATGTAATTAATTGTAATTGTGCAAAGATAATCCCAGATGTGCTTTCAGTGATGACATCATGGACCTATCACTGTTTACTCAGCTGCACGGAAATAATTAATTCCAAACGTTTGAGTTAAAACAATCCACCCTTGACGAATCGCATTGCAACATCTGATCCACAGACAATTGAACAGTGTAATAAAAACACAAAGGTTGGCTGAATGTGTTTTAGGAGGGAAGAAATGAACTACTCATGCCATAATCTGAACCGGTCAGTCTGTACAAGCACTGAAAGCACAACTAATCCTTATTAATGAAGCAGTACTACCTAAACAGTGTCTGATAGTTCACACAATCGTCTCTCTGGAGGCTCTGAAGGACTTTTTCACATCTAGACTAACGAGGTCTGTAGCTCCAACACCAGTGATTATTATCCTACCCTTTGGTTCTAACACACTTCTCGTTTGTTTAGTGTGTGAGGGACAGCACTTCTCTAAGCACCGAAGTGCTGACCTTTATGAAGGATCGTCCAGAGATGAAGGATTTGGTGAAGCCACAGAACGACCCCCTGGTGTTCACACACCGCCATTACACTCACATACAGGTGGACCGGGTACGAGGCCACACCGTCCTGCTTCTGTCTCTAGGTATGTGAATATAGTTTAATTTAATAATCGGGTTTCGTTTAGGATTCTGCTGAATAGAGACTTCAGGCAGCAGCTGCTGATGGAACAGAAAGTCAATTTTGCTTAATCGCAACTTTTAATCGCAATGTGTAATCATCGCGTCAGTGCAATAGTTCTGCCACAATCACTACTAATAACCTATTCCTAAATATAATGCTATATTGTCAATATAGACATCAACAGCATCCACCAGGACTGTACAAATAGCGTTATTCTAATAATTCTACAAGGAACAATGTACACTTAGTTAATTTCTGTGAAAATTATCACAAAGCAGTTAATGTTAGTGTAGTGCTTCTCGTCAAACATCCTGTTTCTCCCGTAACAGAAGTTAAATGAAGTGACTTTCATGTTGATATAAACCACTTTAAATCCTCCTATCGGTTTCGCTTAGATGACTAACTGCTGCAGGAAATGCAAGACCAACCAAATCTAATGAATCATTGATAAAAAATGACGACTGATGCTGAATGAATGATAACTATGAGGAGTGTAACATGAGTTATCAAAGTTGCACACTCTTAAGGTTCGAATCCTAGTGAGCTACGTACAGTAGCTAGCAGACAGATCAGTTCATGCCCGGTTTGTAATGTTTTCTCACAGAAAGTGGAGGGATTCATAAAGTGCTGGAAAGGCCTGTTTTTGTGATTGCGGAGTATCTGCCGTTTAAACAAGGGACACACATCACCAGCATGCTGCTGGACGCTTCCGAGGTACGACACAAACCAACACCCCGCTCGTCACCAACATTCACTGTGTAACATGGAATATCATGAAACGTTTGGTTCGACTTGAAGAAATATATTACTACACTACTACTAACACTCATACTAATATCAACACTTTATTTTTATTGGAATAAAACCACTGTTTTGAATGATTTAATTTTAAAAGTAAAGGTTTTGTTTTATTTTCATTTGCTTAAAGGATATATTAAATTGTTTTAACCTTGACTCGATTACCAGAATTTTTGGAAAACAACAGGCCTTATTGTACAAATAAATAATTAATATGAATTCAATTAATTACACATGCTTTCTGATTGTTAAAATGTCATTAAACCATTGAAATGGGATCCAGAAAAACGAAAAAGACGTATTTCGTAGGGTCCTAAAAATGTTAAAAAAGGGTCCTTTTAGCCACTTCTTGTTAAATTGTATCAATTTACTGGCTGCTATTAAATAGCCATGTTTTTTGAGTACTACAATTTATTTTAACCGAAAAATTGACTCAAAAAGCAATAAATAAATAAAATGAAAGTTCTGAAAAAAATAAAACTGATTCCATATTAAAGTGGAAATCCAAAAATCTATTGATGCCAGTAGAGCATGCCGCTAACAACGCCAAGGTCATGGATTCCGTTCCCAGGCAAAGCATGATCTGATGAAAGGAACGTTTTGAATGCAGCACAAGCTGCTTTAAATAAAAGCTTCTGCCAGATGAAAAAAAAAAAGATTATTCAGTGTGTAAATGATCATAACTGTATTAACAAGGAGTACAGGATACATCACACAGCAATCTACAATTATACTTGTGCAGTCTTACTTTCCATCATGAATGCAGACATATAGAGTGAAGCTTCGGTTTTTATTAGAGCAGTAAATGTTTGAAGTGGATAAATGTCATGTCATCAGCTCATTATGCTGTGTTGGATTTCTCAGGGGCGTCTGTATGTGAGTTCCAGTAAAGAGGTTGTTCAGATTGATCTACAGACGTGTCATGTATACGGAGATGAGTGCAACGAGTGCAGATTATCTCGAGACCCTTACTGCGGTTGGGAGGGTTCAAAATGCACCTCCAAAGCGATGTAAGGCCTCAGTGCACACACATCTGCTTCCTTCCTGGTAACACTTGTATTTTAGGCAAAAGCTCAATGCTACTGAAGCTCATCAGAGTCTGTGCAGTAATGCTGGAGTATTGTGCTTTGATGCTGGTTTGTGTCTGGTAAATGGTAAATACGTAGCGTTTGCTGTGTGTTCAGATCATTTTAAGTATTAGTAATAAGTGATGGTCGACTTGCAGATTGCACGTAGTACAATTTATTCTGAACCCTCATAACCACTCGAGAGCATCACTTTACCTGCACGACCACACGAGCCCCTCTTTGGAGATTTCCACTCATTTCCTTATTTCCTACCACCGAAACATTAACATAATTCCCCCACCTACACGGCTTAAAACCACACCACATGATTCACTTCACAATTAAAATTCATTATTTATAAATATATCTCAATGCTGTTTCTTCTTTTTCACTGCAGGCCAGTCCAGGACATCACACACTGCAGTAAGTATGGTTCTATTTTTTAACTGGGGTTTTTTTCAGTGGTTTTCACACTAGCCACAACCTGATTGTGACTGTTCCTGAACTACATTTTATGTTCTGAACAAGATAGCAAATAGCACCACAGTTCCGTTGCAAGCAACCTCGAGAGCACCGTTTGCATCAGTTTGTGTCATGCATTTGCCAGAGATGGGCAACTCAAGTCACGCTACTTCAGCTGAGCTGCGAGTTTAGGGATGTGCTTGACAGAAGAGAGGAAATGACTTGGACTTGGGGAGTTCACACTTGGCTGGACTCGACTTTAAATGATCTTTCATGATCAAAGAAACAGCACTACCCTTCACTGCTCAAAACTCACGCTTCAATAGTTTTAATAAGAAAAGCTCACTATCTTAAAGGTTGTGAGTCGTCAGCAGTCGTCTCTTTCTAGTCTCTGTGCACAGCCAGCATAGACTGCTCTGTCAGCTTCAGGAATCAGTCCTCCGTAAATGTGCTG
>JAUMHQ010039083.1:0-11779 GCA_032361165.1 Enteromius paludinosus | reverse complement strand
GCACTGCATGAGGCAAATGGTGGTCACACCAGATACTGACCGGTTCTGAGTCCCCAGACCCCCAATAAAGCAAAAAAACTGCACATTGCAGGGTGGCCTTTTATCGTGGGCAGTATAAGGTGGGATAGATTGTCTCAGCAAAGCAGAAGTGCTCACTATCACACATTTAGACTGATTTGTGAGTCCATCTCATGAAAAATCGGAGCAGAAACAAAGGTGTTGCGTTTATATTTTTGTTGAGTGTATATTCTATACATTTTTAATGTTATAGTGGTAGTAATATAATGGTTAAAGGAATAGTTGAACCAAACATTTAAATTTGCTAACAGTTACCCATCAGAGATGTACAGTAGATGAGCTTGTTTCTTCATCTGAACAGATATGTAAAAATTAAGTATTTCATGTCTTGCTTACCAATGAATTCTCTGCAGTGAATAGTTGCTGTCAGAATTAGAATTCAAACAGCAATCAGACTTTCTATGAGACAATCAATCAATCGATCAATTAATAAATCAATCAATTAATATTAATAAGAATAACAATGATAATACATTTCACTCCAGGTTACTCTACTCTACCATTGGTAAGGCGCATATTTTACAAGTACAGGGCACTTTAAACACAATTCCTAAAATTGAGATTGCATGTTACTTTATTCTTATCAATTTATGATTACTTTATGATTTATGACAAAAGTGTAATTTTTTGTAACATGTAAGCTTACAACAATAACTTGGTGTTATGTGTAAAATGGGTGTGTAGTTAGTAATACTCTAAATGAAATGTTGAGAAAAAATCCATTAAATTACGAGATTTAAGTAGTTACATTGAGTTGTTAAACTTGTTACATTTCGAGAAAAAAGTCAAAATAAAATGTTGAGAATAAAATTACGAGATTAAAGTTGTTAAATTTCAAGAAAAAACTTACAGGTTACTTCCGTAACCCAGGTTACCCTTTCTGTCGAATCACTTAACACACAGTTCTCGCATGTGGAAATAAAGAAAATGTAATATATTAATAAGACTATGGATCTAATTGAAGGGAAACACAGCCTTCTGGCTGACTGTGGAAGACCAATTGCCTTGAGCTTTGTAAAGAAAAGGCCAAAAGGCCGTGCACTTGATTGCGCTGCAGATTTTCGCTTCAGGGCCTTTGCCGTTCTGAGCTATCCAGGAGACCCCCTCTGCGAGTTCTGGAGAACGATCGAGTGGCTCGTCCTGATTCCAAGCGTTCCTGCAATCCTGCTCTCTCGTCTGACAGCGTTTCTCAGAGCGGCTGTTAACGGATCCTGCGGGTTGGTGGGCTTTTTAAAGGCCGGCTGTACCAGTCTTGATGTCCAGCAAGCAAAGACCTCTTAGTGCACGGAGTTGCACAGATGCTGAACTGTCGGCTATGCTCCTCCACGCCACAGCAGGAATCGCTTTGGAGGTGCTCCGTGCACCAAGAGCTTATCAGGTCGTGACGAGCCCCATACTCATCACGCCTGCGCCCAGGCTCTTCGCCACTCTCAATGGCTTTGCAGCCAGGGAGTATGAGGCGATCCCTCAGGTGGAGCGTGCTGTTGCTGTTACAAGGCATGTAAGCTGTCGTCCGCCCTGGTGGGCAAGGCTTACTATGCCGCTTGACAGGCTGCTACCGCCTTGCACGCATTGGCAACGCTTCAAGTCTACCAGGCTAGAGCGGTGAAACACCTGCACAAGAGTGGGCCTTAGCAAGGGGCAATCGCTCTCCGGGCGACGAAAGTCACAGTGCGTGCCCTTGGTCAGGAGCGACATCTATGGCTGAACCTGGCATAGGTGCTGGACACCGAGAAGGCCTGCTTTCTCGACGCCCCCATCTCCCAGGTAGGCCTATTGAGTGACACTGTTGATAACTTGGCCCAGGAGTTCTCGACAGTCCAGAAGCAGACTGAGACGATGTCCCACATCCTGCCTCGGCGGGCCAGCTGGTCCCCAAGTACAGTGTCACCACCTGCTCATCGCCGAGGACCCAGCACCTCTGCTCCGACCCCTGCTGAGGCACACAATGGCCGACTGGTGGGCCGTCATCAAGCTGGCTGCGAGCGAGGGGCGCCGCCTGCTCAGGGACCGGCCAAGAACACCTGGAGGGGTGGGCGTTCCTGAGACAGCGTTCCTGAGACAGGCAGCCAGGAGGTGATGAAGACTGCTCTTCCCTACAGGCTGCCCCACTGTCGGCACAGCGGTCTACGTTTCCTTGATACCCCTAGCGACCCGGCTGGGAGCCTGGATAGCGCTTCCTAGCCCCTTGCAGGGGTTAATACGGACGGTACACCTAAGCTATGCGATTCAGCTCGCCAGGCGCCAGGTACCGTGGCATCAGCTATACCACTGTCCGCTCGGACAGCGAATGTGCCGTCCTGTGTGCAGAGGGTGCTGTCCTACTGGCGAAGGAAGCAATCGAGCCTGGATTGGTTTGCAGCCATTGACCTGAATGATGCATACTTTCATGTTTCGATTTTTCCTCGACACAGACCCCTTTTTTGGTTTGCGTTCAAGGGTCGAACATATCAGTCTTACCCTTTGACCTGTCCCTCTCTCCCCACGTCTTCACGAAAGTCGTGGAGGGTGCCCTCTCCCCACTGTAGCAGATGGGCATCCGCATCCTCAACTATCTCGACTGGCTGATAATAGCTCCTTCGCGGGATCTGTTGTGCATGCACAGGGACATCTGGGTCTTCAGGTCAACCAAGAGAAGAGCAAACTCTCCCCAGTGCAGAGGATCTCTTTTCTCAGTATGGAGCTGGACTCGGTCTAAATGACTGACCAGCGAGCGCGTGCAGGCCACACTGAACTGCCTTGATACATTCAGGCACAAAACAGCGGTTCCTCTCAAAACTTTTCAGAGGCTCCTGGGGCATATGGCAGCTACAGCTGCAGTCACGTCACTGAGCTTGCTTCATATGAGACCGCTTCAGCGTTGGATACACGATCGGGTCCCGAGATGGGCATGGCACCGTGGCACACTCCAGATTGGCGCTTCCCCGCAGTGTCGCCGCCTATTCAGCCCCTGGTCCAATCCTGCTTTCCTTCAGATCGGAGTACCCCTGGGACAGGTGTCCAGGCATGTTGTGGTCAACAATGATGCCTCCTCCATGGGCTGGGGAGCTGTATGCAACGGGCAGGCAGCTTCGGGCCCCTGGACAGGCGTCATCCTATGCGTTGGCTCATGGATCCTCTCTAGCAGTCCTCTGTAGTCCTCTCTAGCACTCTAGTATTGGGCGACACCCAACACCTTCACCAGGTTTTACCACCTCCGCGTAGAGGCCGTGTCTTCCCGCATCTTCTCTGAAGATAACAGGTAAGCGGGAGACTTAACTAAGTAAACCTGAGTCCTCCCTGCCCCGCAGTCAGACCTAGAACGGAGTAGCTCTGGCTGTGCTTCCTCTGGGTCTCCTTCGCCCAGTGGGTGTGGCAACAAATCTCAGTATTTCCACAGTCAGCCAGAAGGCTTCAATTATATCCATAATCTTATTAATATATTCCATTTTCTTTATTTCCACATGCGAGAACTGTGTGTTAAGTCATGTGCTCCATTCCCCCAGGTGGTGGTGGAACAACTGGTAACCCTGTGGGGCCCCAATCTGGCCCCCAGGGTGTTGGGGAAGGTTATTTGCAGACTCCTCTGCTGACAAACTTGAAAAGTATCTTGCCTGTCGGTGGGGGGGGACTCTGCATAACGAGGCCAGAGAGTCGTGGCCTGTTCCATGGGTGTTTTCATATTCATTTACCATGACTCTGAGGTTGCGCTGACACCGGCTCAGCTATTCAGGGAAAACCTGCATGTCCACTCCGCTCGTGCCCTCTTATACTCACACAGTGATGAGGTGCACCTGAGTGCAATCAAGTGCACGCCAATATTCATTGGCCTTTTTTATAAAGCTCAAAGGCAAGGCAATGGTCTCTCTGGCGAGTTCCCATATGTAACTTCTCCATTCCCTTCTTCAGGGAACGTGGGTTACTCGTAACCTAGACGTTCCCATGGGAATGAGTACTGTGTCTGCTAAGATGCTATGGGAAAAACTCCTCCTTTTCCTCCTAATTGAAGCCTTATTAAATCATGCAGGGAAAACTGCAACGGCCATTGTAACAAACACTTACAAGGCAAGGGACGCAGTACTCGTTCCCGTGTCTCAGGGAACCTGGGTTACAGAAGTAACCTGTACGTTCCCTGTCGACACTTCACTTGTACTGCGTATGCTAAGATGCTATGGGAACATTTAAATCACAGTTTAATCCCGCTGTTGCTGTAAGTGCAGAACGATGAAGTCTGACACCAGACCCAGGTGAAAACGGGGGTGCACAGTCACATAAGCATGCAGAGAAAATCAGTGCCTCACATATATATTCAGTCGTCCTTTCACTTTAGAGGCGTGTAAGCCTGAGCTCGCGGTTGGGGCGAGTGACGGCCAACACAGTGAGCTTATAAATAGAATAACAGACGTAAATCTTGTAGGCTGTCTTCGCTGTTTGAGCGTGAGCCTGTCAAAGCAGCGATCAAACAAATACCCCGAGCCTAAGTCCGCGGGTTAGGAGTGTAATGGCCAAATGCAGGACATTAACAAGTTAACCCTTTAAGCAGGTGATGCTGGGCTCGCGGCTGGGGCGAATGAAGGCCAACGCAGCAAGCCATTGAATAGAAATATAAAGATTTGTAACAATGTTCTTTGTTTGAGTCCGTGACGGTCAAGACAGCGAATTTGATAAATTATACTTCTAGCAGAGAGGATCCTGGCATGTAATGCCAGGACGTCCAGATTATAGAACCTGGCAAAAGTGGACGGCAAGGACCAGCCGGCCACTCCACAAATTTCTGACAGTGAAATAAGGCTAGGTACCACGCCCTGGACGAGGCAGTGGCTCTAGTTTAGTGAGCATTTACTCCTATGGGGCAGTCCTGGCCCAATGAAGAGTATGCTAGTAAAATAGCGTCTACAACCCACTTGGAAAGCCTCTGCTTCGAGACTGGCAGCCTTTTATCGCGGACACCAAAGCAGATGAACAGCTGGTCAGATCGCCTGAAAGCAGCTGACTGCTCAATGTAGGCTCTCAAAATCATGGCCCTCGCTAGGGGGTACCTACGGAACATAGCCGAGCCTCAGTTTCAGGATGACTTTAGAGTCATTTTGCCCAAATTCCAGGCAGGCGGGGCTCACAGGCAGCACTTGCAGTGCAGTTTTAAGCGTCAGTGCCTTCACTGTAGCTTTTTGCAGGGGTTCAAAGGGCACTCCTTTTAGGGCACTCAATACTGTAGGCAGATCCCACCTAGTGATAGTAAGAGGGCGAGAAGGCTTCAGCCGTCTAGCGCATCTTAAAGAATGGATAATTAAAATATCCTTGCCTACTGTTTGGTCTGCTATAAGGTCATGGTGGGCTGCTACGGCCACCACGTATGCTTTGAGTGTGGAAGGGGAACATCCCAGCAGGTCCATATCCAGCAGGTGTTATAAAAATGACAATATCAACGATATGTCACATGATGAGGGGTTTTTCGCTGCACTCTGCCCACAACCTCGAGAAAACAGCCTATTTCATAATGTAGGCGTGTCTCGTAAATGACCGCGGATCGCTGCTTTGAGATCGATGCTCTCATTCACGCTAAGTATTACTGTGCCCAGGAACTCTCCGCAAATCCCTCGATGGAGGGACCCAACAGCCCGCTGGGCGAGATCGGCCCGTCCAGGAAGGGAATCTTGTCAGCCTCCTTGATTTGAGTATCCAGCACGAGCCCTTGGTAGCAGCAGGGATCCATCCCAGCTTTTGTACAGCCGGACTCTGACGGCACAGAAGGGGCAGGGTCTCCAGAGCTGCAAAGGACGAAGGTCTTTGCTCGCGAAGAGGAAGGGGGAGGACTCTGTAATACAAGGTGGTGAGGTACTCGGGGGCTGAGCCGGCTTGATATCATCTGCCCTCTGCCCCGCTGTCTCTTGCGAGATGGGGGAGCACGAGGGCTGGAGTCACGTCCTGAGAAGGACGCTATCCTGGCGTGGACAGTCACCATGCTGAGAAGTTTGCAGAACGAGCGTTCAGATCCGGTGAGGGCGGCTTCTGCATGAGGCAATCCCAAGCAGGCTCCTCGTGTCTGTCGGCGGCGTGCAGAGAAGACCCGCAGACAGAGCTACGGTGACTGGGCATGTTGTTCAGAAGGTAAGAAATTTTGCTCTTTTAGTGCTCAGAGGTGCCTGTGTACTGGTTGGCGGCAGGGGAAATTCTTCCAGCTGCAAAGCGTTGATCTTCTGAAGGCGCAGGCTTCTTAGTCAGGACCAGCAAAGGCTTCGTCGCTGAAGGAGAAGAATCTGAATCCGCTGGCGAAGAGGCCGCTATATATATATATGCACGGACCCGCCCATTCAGGCGGGTTTCGGCAAGAGCCACGGCCATTGGCGCCCTAGCACTGCATCCTGCCGATTGGTTTATCAAAATACCACTGCAGCGACCAATGGGCGTTAATGATTTAATAAGGCTTCAGTTAGGAGGAAAATAGGAGTTTTTCCCATAGCGTCTTAGCAGACGCAGTACGAGTGAAGTGTCGACAGGGAACTTGTTTTTTTCTCGTATTCCGAGAAATGTGTGTGTATGTGTGAACATGAACTACCCTGCCTGCCTGTCTGTTTGCTAATCTGGGACATTAAAGGATTGCTATTTTGTGAACTTGATTCACCCTTCGTGCCTTCCTGAACCACACATCGTGACAGCTTGGCCCTAATTCTCTTACATAGGGATTGAAGCTTTAAAACACTTATTCACTCATCATAGGCCTTGGTGTTCTTTTACATTAGAAATCCCACACTTCATTACTGCAGTTGATTTAGTTGCCCTTAGTTTAAAATGTGCCAGTATCACAGTTCCCTTAAGTCATTCAATAAACTGTTCGAGCAGTTTTCTTCATAATAAAAAGCTGACGTAAATGCTGACAACCTCACTATTGTATTACTCTAACCTTAGAGGTCCTCTATAAAAATCAGATTCTGGATAATAATTACTGTGACAGTGTCATGTTTTTGTTTTTTGTTTTTTTAATGAAGTTTCTCCTATTATTTTGACTTTTTTTTTTTTTTTTTTTGAATACCAAAACAACGGCTACATTTTTAACCTGTTAAACTATACGGTAGAGTTACCAAAGTTACATTCAAGTTGTGCCTTTCATTTTTAACCCATTGCATGCACCAATAACCCCATATGTGGTACCATTTGAAAGCTTAGAATCTCTATTTTATGCAGATATGAATCACTTTGTATATTTATTTTACTGTAACAAAGTTACACTATACACTTTTTCCTGTGCTTAATGGCATGTGTTGGAAACAAATAATATTGTTTGCAGGAAGCTCAGGCACTCAGAACCTGAATTATACATTTTCAATTTCAGTTTACAACAAAAAAATAAAAAAGCACCTCTTTTTTTTGTCTTCATTATAACACAGACAATATATACAATAGTTTTAATCAATTTCAACAGTGTTTTATGTCATTTCAAAAGGTTTCCTTTAAAATGATACCAATCTTTTGTATATTCACCTCTGCATGTGGGTATGGGAAGCTTTTTAATTTGGTAGGCAAAATGCAGGCGGAATTCCCCAAAATAGCCCTAGAGTGTAAAAGGTTAAAACACCAAAAAAGCCATGTTAAATCATCACATATCATATGCTGTAGTTCTTCGGAAAAATAAATGAAATACCAATAACAACAGCAAAGAAAGTTTTGTTGAAAGAAAGCAGTTTTATTTTTGCTGACAAAACAGAAGTGGTATTGGCTGTAATAGGTTTTTGTAAGTCATTAGTCTGCATGGCATTTCACGTTTGTACACTGGTGGCTTCTGTAATAAAATAACATAAGGCCTGAAGACATAACTTAATAAGAACCAATACATGATAAATCGTTACCAGTGTAAAACTCTGCCAACATTTGACAGGTGCACAACGGAATGCACTTTGATATATTGTATTTTCAACTTCATACTGATCTCTAAAGTAAAAACAAATATGCCTTTGGGCCCGACAGTTCATCAGCAACAGATGAGGGGAAATCATTTTATATTATTTCATGGCATAGCTTACTCATCCATTCATTGTTTACTAATAATATTCATAGAAAAAGCAAAACCGTGGAGGTGCTGATTAGGGCAGAGCAGAAGTAGTTTAATGACATCTAGCTATAACTGTTTACAGCAGAAAAATGCAGCAATTAAAGCATGTAATGATGACTATAAAAGCCAGGGCATGCTTTTCTCAACTGCCTCTGAGCTCAAGATGTATGTGAAGTGAAACTGCAAATTCAGCAGCAGGCAGTGGGCTTAGCTGCTCTTTCAAGAAATCAGCAGAAGACAAAAAATGGAGAGTTTTCTCATTTCATGTCTTTCTCAAGGAGATTGAAAGCGGTGTTTTTTTGTTTTGTTTTTTTCAGAAATTGTTCCTTTGGAAAATGTGGTGCTTTGAAGCCATTTTTAGATCTTCTGCTGCACCTGTGCATCCGATGTGCCAGCTCTCTCACCCAGACTGAACTCAAACATCACACTGTTTTGAATGTCAATTATCTACACTGGCACACATCTGTTGAATATGACACAGATTGTGCACAGTCTTGTTTGTGTGCAGGATAAGTAAACATTTAGAGATTTTTTTTTTTATCCTAAATTTAAATCCTCATTTGTGGTTCAATTTATTGGATCTCTGTTTGATAAATGAAATGATGTGATGGCATTCATCAAGAGAGTTAGTACTGGAATTAGTGCTTAAAAATTAGCTTAGAAGACATATTAAGCTGATTACTATCATCATTAGAAGCTCATTCTCAGTGATATTTAACCTCAGTAATGTAATGGAATGTGGAGGTCTAAATAGTGCATTGAAATGTTGGCATGCTAGTTCAATCAAGGTACTAACTGATGTCTATTAATACAGAACCTAACCTTAAATGAACCTTCATGATGCTCAATGACCTCACTACAAAATTCCTACTATACTTAGTAATTATTATACTTACCCAGTATCTCTGTTCCCATTAAATTGCTACATAAAATGTAGCTAAATAAGCCTGGTGAGCAAGATTTTACAAAACTCGCTGGGTGGTGCTTATATATTTTGCCTTTATAGAACAACGTTATGACATGTTGATATGACAATTTCACAACAGAATAACCTTTCTGTACAAGTGAAAGTGAAAGTGAAGTGACTTGTGGCCAGGTATGGTGACCCATACATGGAATTTGTGCTCCGCATTTAACCCATCCAACGTGCACACACAGACAGCAGTGAGAAGTGAACAACCATGCACACAAACCATGAAAACACCCGGAGCAGCCATTGCAGTTGGTGGAACCCTTGCCTTGGTCAAGGGCCTCACCTTAGTCATGGTATTGAAGGTGGAGAGAGTGCTGGGAATTCACTCCCCCCACCCACTATCCCTGCCGGACCTGCTACTCGAACCCGTGACCTTTGGGTTACGAGCCCAACTTCCCTATCCATTAGGCCACGACTGATGTTAACTGATCTCCTTTATCCCTTTTTTGTGTTCCTGTTGGTTTTATGACAGTAGGAGAAGCTTTAACGAATGGACGCTCATGTACACTGATCTGCTTTACTTTTTATTTACATAATCTGATATTTGGATAACAGTACAGGTACTTCATGCAGCCGTTCAACTAGAGGCTTTAGCATGCTCAGCAGCATTATGACTAATATTTTCGCCACACATGGAATAAAGAAGATACTAATGCTTAGTTTAATCAAATACATTTACCATGATTTTTTTTATATCTCTCACAGGGTGATTCTGGATCATCTGCTGCTGGAATCAAGGTAAGACAGGACCACAGAAATAATTTTGCCTCTAAGTCTGTGTTTTTAATAAATCCTACTTGTTTTCTTTCATTTGGTATATGCAGATGAGCCCTTATAAGCATTCTTATTGTTACAGGGTGAGCCTGGTGAGCCAGGCCGTGGAGGACAAAAGGTAAAATTGCAGAGCTCATATTGTACTTCAAGCCAGAGTATAAACCTATGAAAGATATTGTTTGGAACAATGTGACAGCTGATTCATTCATGGAGAACACTGATAATTTATTTTAAAGTCCCCCTTTAGTAAAAATCAAGTTTATTAATGTTGTTTATTTGCCTATGTGGCGTTTTTAATATGCTTTTACACAAACCAAGTTCCAATCTATAAATCAACACCATTGCTGATGTTACTGGCGGATCAGCAAACGGCAGATCAACTGATCAGAAAAAAATTGGGGAGGGTCTCCTGCTTGACACACCCTGGGTCATCAGATGGTTCTGGGGAAGGATGGTCTAGGGACCCTTCGGGACTAGACTCGGGATTGGTACCGAAAAACAGCACCCCTGGCCGTGAAAGCGAAACCAACAGTTCGCTATACAGAGCTGAGACCCATTCTTTGTGGACTGCGAACCGTGAGATATTTCTGACGGCACTCGTGGCTGCGCTAACGGACCAGAGTTCGCAGAGATGTGCGCACTCACCGAGCTGAAGCCTCCAAATGGCTTGTGACTTGGGCTGCTGTTCCGGGGTGGTTGAACGAGTGGATGAAGCCCTCCCGCTTGAGCCCGCACTGTCATGAGGCATAAGATAGTGGCAACTTTCATTTCAAGCCCCTAATGTTCGGGAGCTCCAAGGGGCTGAACTGCTCCAGAATGCCGCGCTGAGGACAGAGTCTCTGAGACCCGACTGTTCGGCTAGATGGCAATATTCTGAGATGAAGTCCACGAACGGTGGGTCTCGGGAAACGAGCGCGCCAAGCCCAGCGGTGAATGCCATCTCAACTAGGTGGGTTATTCTGGCACGCTTTGGTTGCGTGTTGTCGCGCTAAACAAATAAGCACTGACGAGCGGGGTGGAGTTACAAACAAGGCAGATCACGTGGGACAGAATGAAAATAAAAACAAAGAAGCACATGGACAAGATCAAACATAAACACAAAAACCACATGACGATGTGACAGCTGAGTATATCCATAGGTAGTCCCAGAATTGCTGTTTGAAACAGCCCTTTTTGCTATGTCACAAAAATCAATAACCAATCACTTCAATAACAATAATCAATAACACACCACTTCAAGGGATACTTTTATTAGCATATCATAAATGGTTTAGTTCATCAAAAAATATTAATTCTGTCATTAATTACTCACCCTCATGTCGTTTAAAACCCGTAAGACATGGGTGCCTAACCCTGCTCCTGGCGATCGACTGTCCTGCAAAGTTTAGCTCCAACTTTAATCTAACACACCTGAAGCAACTAATTACGTTTTTTAGGATGGCTTGAAAATTAAAGGCATGTGAGTTTGATTAGAGTTAGAGTTAAATTTTGCCGGACAGTCGATCACCAGGGTTGGGCACCCCTGCCGTAAGACCTCCGCTCATCTTTGGAACACAAATTAAGTTATTTTTGATGATATCAGTGAGCCATCCAACCCTCCATAGACAGCAATACAACTGAAATTATTCAGTTATATTCAAATTTATTTGTATAGCACTTTTTATGATACATATCATTGCAAAGCAGCTTTAAACCAAAGTAATGTTTTACAGTATATGTAGAAGTAGTTTGCATATGTACATATAGCATAGATGTGAGATAAAGCTCAATTAATAACGTAATTGAACAGACAAGGAACATTATAAATTAGTAGCAGAGTTCGGTAGTGCTGTGTGTTGTTTCAGGGTTGGTATCATCTGAAGTCCTCTGTGGGGTTGGCATCATCTCTTCTTAAGTGTTCTGGATCCAGGCTGGAGCTTGTTAATTCC
>JAUMHQ010038627.1:0-11806 GCA_032361165.1 Enteromius paludinosus | reverse complement strand
GAACCGTTACCGTGGCCAGAAAACCGTGATACAAACCGAACCGTGGGCTCACTGTACCATTGCATCCCTAATATATATATATATATATATATAAAATATATGTGTGTGTGTGTATATAGATGTATATGTGTAATATAGGATGCAATTTTATTTTAAAATTGTGATTTAATCATTTGACAGTACTAGTTTTTACTCATGTTTAGTTTCAATTTAGAATTTTAGTTTTAATCATTTCACTTTAATTTTAATTGACATTTTGTCTGAAAGAATGGAAGAAACGCACACTGGTTTTGAAAGGCATAAAGGATGAGTATGATGACAAGGGTAATAATTTTAAAGTGAACTGTTTATTTAGTTGTGTTAAATAACCCTAACCATGTTTAAAAAATTTTTTTTTTTTCCTGTGCATTATGTACTACAGCTGAACTCACACAAGGAGGTCTCAACCTAGTACCGGCCAAGCCCTCGCCCCCTATGCCCCCAAAAAGAACCACGCCTGTCACCAAACGCAATGCAGAGGACTCCCCTCTAACCATTTCCTCCCTTCCCTCCATTCTGTCAGAGGACATGAGAGCCAACATCCCAGGGGGTTATCAGCTGCCTCCACCTCCCCCATCTCCACCTCTCCCCACACACATCCCCCCTTCCCCTCCACGGGCCCACACCCATCATCTCCTCCACCAACACTCCTACCCCTACCCCCTTCCCCAGCCACTTCCTGTCCACTTTGACCCTCCCAGCCCTCCGGAGGAACCGCCAGCCCGTCAAGCTCCTGTTCCCTTACACATCATGATCCAGAGGGCGCTCAGTAGCCCAGGACCCGCTCTCCCACACCCAGATGGCTCCCAGCGTGCCCACTCACTTCTGTTTGAGACGCCACCGGAGTATCAGGGCAGCCGCCCACTACCAGTCACCATCCAGCCTCTCAAACTGTGAGTGAAATCTGGGAACTTTGTCAACATATTAATAGAGCTGTCAATCAAAGAATCCAAATGCAATTAAAAATATATATATGTGTGTGTGTATATATATATATATATATATATATATATATATATATTAGGGGTGTGACGAGATCTTGTGCAAGAAATTCCAAATGGTTTTCAATTGTCGCTATATCATATCGGGCGTAGGCAGACTTAACTTGTGTATACTTCACTTTCTGCGTTCCGTTCTGATAATATTGATACTATTTTAAATTTTTTGTTATTTATTGTTAATTACTTGCCTGTCGGTTTATGGCAAAATATTTTGCAGTGTTCACATGTTGTTTATTACTGCATGTAATGCATTAAAATAGTTTAATTTCAAAACGTTGTTTACAAAATGCATGTAAATTTTTTGGGGAATGTTTTTGTTGAATAAAGTACTATTTTTCCCAATATATTTTATCATTGAGGGTTTATATTAAAATGTCTAAAAATCTTGTCTCGTCTCGTGGAAGAAGTGTCGCCCCACCCCTCATATAAATATTTAGACCCACATAACCCCTGGTTCATGTCTCATTCAGCCGATGTCAGGAAAGTGAGCAACATATGCTATTATATTATATATATGTTGCTCACTTTCCTGACCTCGGCTGAATGAGAAATGAACCCGGGGTTATGTGGCTCTGATGAACTTTTTCTCCTTTTTTCTCTGATGGTTCAAAAGTTGCAAAAACAGTACAAGTAATGTGCAAGTGGATCCTGTATGAAAAAGATTATTTATGCAGGGATGAAGATGACTACTCCGATGAAGAAGAGGAGGAGGAAGACGACGACGATGAGGATGATGAGGAACCACCACCTGATCACCTCCCATCCCCTCAGTCCCAGCCAGATCTTGAGCCTCGTAGTCGTAGGTGCCTGGTGGGAGATCTGAGCGTCAGCATCATCCCTGAAGGAAACAACAGCAGTGAGGAGGAGGAAGATGAGGAAGATCAACAGCCTGAAGAGAGCGACTCAGATGGGCCCGTGCTGTACAAGGACGATGAATCGGATGATGATGAGGATGACGACAGCCCACCAAGTATGTAACTAGTTTTTATTACTATATAATGCATTTATTTGATCAAAAATAAAATAAAAACTAGTTCTGCCAAAAGATTAATCACGAATAATCACATCAAAAATACGTTTTTGTATACACATTTGTATGCGTGTATATATAATTATATATTTAAATGAGTATACTTATGTTTATGTATTGAATATATTTTATTAATTTTTAAAAGAATTTTTTAATTTTTAAAAAATTCTTATAGATGCATGTCTTTGTATTTGTGTATGTATAAATATACACAGTACACATATTATGTAAACAAACCTTTTATATAAGATGTGATGTAATTCCAATTAATCATTTAACAGCATTAATAAAAAAATTATTGTGAAAATGAATAGAAATATCGCTTAGAATATTAAATGTTTTC
Organism: Enteromius paludinosus; assembly: GCA_032361165.1. Taxonomy (NCBI): domain Eukaryota; kingdom Metazoa; phylum Chordata; class Actinopteri; order Cypriniformes; family Cyprinidae; genus Enteromius; species Enteromius paludinosus. The sequence continues at coordinate 9,393 of JAUMHQ010038627.1, read as the reverse complement.
CTGTGAATTTTCAGTAGCTATTACTAAAGTATTTAGTGTCACATTGTTATGTTGTAATGGTAAAACAATTCTTAAAATGATCAGTGTTAAAAACAATTGTACTGCTTAATATTTATTTGTTTTGTTTTTATTATTCTTAACATTAAAATAACATTTTATACATTTAGTTTTAAGTACATTTGTGTTTGTGTGTTCAGAAAGGGCCTTCTGCTGTCTGTATTAATTTCACAGTGTTTTATTTTAGTAGAATCATATACTCAGACATCTGTCCATATAAAAGAGAGCCAGAACTTCTGACTGCATGCATGTGTGTTTGCTCGTTGCAGGTGCTCTGGCCAGCAGGGTGAAGAGGAAGGATACGTTGGCGCTGAAGTTGAGCAGTCGGCCCTCTGCCCCAGACAGGCAGGTTCCTGAGAGGCAGGCCAAAGTAGAGCACACGGGTCTGTCATGGCAGAGCAAGGAGCAGTGGGAGGCCATCCGCACACAGATTGGTACCGCACTGACACGGTAATAGCCCTCTCAGCCACACACACCCACGTAAATGCAAATTACAGTGAAAAAAAAATGGTTATACTGAATATGAACACAGCTGTGAACACACAGGCTGTAGGTTGATAATGCAAGAAGATCCAAGATAGACTAACTTAATAGACACTGTATATATATATATATATATATATATAAAATTAGATACATATGTTAATATATAGCCAGTAGGTGCTTATATATTTATGGGTTTTTCCCATGAGTTTGTATGTACGCTCTGTGTGGATATGCATCTACTGGCTTCTAATATAAAAAAGTACATATTTTCAAAATATATACTGTGTGTGTGTATATTTATATAAGCACAGTACACGTACATAAATACATACTGTATATGCACATACATATATCTATATATATATATACATATATATATATATACACATGCATATTTTTAATATATTTACACATATATATATATATATATAATATTACATATTATAATGTATTATTTTACTTAAATATATTTATAATAATTACAGTTATTGGTTATTTAAATAATTAAAAATGAAAAATAAAATAAAAATACATTTTATTATGTATTGAAGTATTGTATAATGTGCATAGAGAATATAAATAATACGTTTTTGTTTTGTTCTGTAGGCGATTGAGCCAGAGACCTACTGCTGAGGAGTTGGAACAGAGAAACATTCTCCAGCGTAAATTGCCTCTTTATTCTCACTCCAGTTATTGTGTTGATTTATCTTCCTGCTTCCATTCTGTTTTTTCTCGTTTCATTAGTTACTCATTTATTCCTGTTCATTTATTCCTTCTATGTTCACTGAAGGATTGACACTGACCCACATATATTTTACTCTCTCTATTGAATTCATACGCCGGCAAACATTACTGATACTTTTTGCTATATAAAGTGAATGCCTTGCTTTTGTTTCTTTCAAATCAGCATACTGTATGTGTTTGGGTTTGTGGTATTTTCCTCATAGGAAGTGAAATTAGATCCAAAGTAATTTGCCTTCAACTTTTGTTTTGTACTTTAATGAACTGATAATTTATCATACTCCACATAATGTTCCCACGAAATTTGGATTTGAATCAGCCTGACGTTATCTCTCATTTGTCTCCAGCCAAAAATGAAGCAGACAGACAAGCAGAGGTCAGGGAGATTAAGCGCAGACTCACCAGAAAGGTGCGATTCGGATTGCACAAATTACATTTCACCTGGAATATAATATTAATGTCGATTTTACCAGAAATAATCAAATAATGTTTTGAGGAAATGTAATCTTTTTTTCTGTTTTTTTCTTTTTAGTTGAGTCAACGACCGACTGTTGCCGAACTACAAGCTCGAAAAATATTGCGTTTCCACGAGTACGTGGAGGTCACATGTGCTCAGGACTATGACCGCCGTGCTGATAAGCCGTGGACCAAACTTACTCCCGCAGACAAGGTACATCAACAAAATAAAGTAGAAATTGCAACTACACCCATCTGTGTCTATATAAAGATCTAGATATCTTTATATATCATTTTAGATTATAAATAGTCTCTAAAGACACCGATTTCTTTTAAATGTCTTTCTTATTGATCTATATCTGCTCTACACATGATCAACTAACTCTGAACTGTTTGTTTAGGCTGCTATTCGTAAAGAGCTCAACGAGTTTAAGAGCTCCGAGATGGAAGTGCATGAGGAAAGCAGAATTTACACAAGGCTAGTGTTTTGGGACTTGCAACATATACAAATTAAGAACCTTCTTGTTTAAAGCATCTAACCATGTATTTATTTTTTTGTAATTTCTAGATTTCATCGTCCTTAACAGCGCCTTTTAACTGGAAAATGAAGCACTTAAAAGCCGGTGGGTATTGGGAGGAAATGGCTTTTTTTTTTTTGTGGTGAGGAGCCTCAGGGTGTCAGAGCTCCTTCAGACTGCTTTTACTATGAATGTACTCCTTCAGATGCACAGGGACACCTGGGGCATTCAGAAACAAATCAAAACAAACAAAACAGACCGTTTCTCAGTCGTCCACCCACTGACGTTTGGGAAGGGGTGACCTCTGGGGGACAGATGCAGTATTTCTCCTGGACTTTAGGGGACCCATGTGCCAAGACTGAGAGGCTATGAAAGACTTATTAGAGGATGCTACTTGTGCCAATGGCAGATATTCCTCTCTCTATACTCTCTGAATGGCCTTTTTTCTGCTTTTACTTCGTATGATAAACATTATTTCCTTTCAGGGAAGTGTAACAAAGTTAAAAATACTAGTAATAATAATGATGTGACAATAATAAATACAGTAATACTACAGTAAGTGTTAGTTACTGAACATAGCGAGGCAGACAGAGGAACTGCAAGAGTAAGGCCTGAGCCTGAATGTTAATGGTGTGTTTGTGTATGTTTGTATAGGCTGCTGTAATTTCTCTCTTAGTTTGACTCTTTGGAATGTTCATAATGTTAGAAACTTTAAGGCACAAGTTTTTTTGGTTTTTTTTTTTTCATAACTTTGGCTTTGATCTTTATTCAAGAAAGGGTTACAGATTCCCCTTACTTTGTGGTCTTCACTGTTTGAGAGAGGAATAGAAGAAATAGGATCAGTTTTAGGTAGAATGTATGCATTTCATGTTTCACTATTGATCTACAGCAAAACTGTGATCTATTTTGATCTTTTTTTTATTTTATTTTTATCCTATCGCCTGAAAGTGAAGTCCAGCTATTTCAGTTTTAAGAAGTGTCCAAGTCATGTTTACAGAATATTTTATTTCTAAATAAAAAGGATTTCCTGATTATTTATTACCCATTTAAAAGAATGAATTTAGTCCGGACACGCACTGATACAGCTCTAAAAATGAAGTTTTTGTGAAGTATTGTTGGCAGGGAGGTTATTGCGGCAGGAACTCTTCTTCATTTTTTCCAATTATTTTGTCATTTATGTTGTTTTTTTTGGCCAGTAGAATAATAGGAATTTCTCTGCTGTACAGATCCATTCTGTAGATGAACCTGACTGTTTGTGTATATCTTGTCTTCCTTTTGTTTTGAAAAATATTTTAAATATATTGAAACTCATATAGGTTACTATTTTTTTAAGCACAAAATTATTAGTGTATTATTCGACACTACAATGTAATGTAGCGTTGTATATTCATGCTTTTTAATTATATGTGAACTTTTAGAAACTGACAGTAAATTTGCTGTTTAGATGTACACCTCTAAATCTAAATTAAAATGCTTACCGATAGTGTTTGTGTCTCATTTTTCTTACAAATGCTTTGTGACATTTCTTATGATCATTTTGTGCACACAGTAATGTTGTACATTTCTGAAATCAGATATTCTGGTGTCCAGAACTTCAGAAATAAAGATTTTACTCAGACACATTACGGTCCTTGTGGGCCTTTAGAGTTCTATGATTTATTATTGTCCAAATTATACTTTTGTAAAACATTATATTGCAAATACAAGAAATTACAGTTGAAAATTGGCAATTACAAATGTGCATAAAGCATTGACAAGAGACAAATGTGTCAATGTGCCTAGCATATAATCTCAGAGGTGCGTTGAGGTAGTAGAGCGAAAGGGCTGGGGAACAGGTAAGATAACTAGTTGATGTAACTGTGTCCATTAATTTTGCGTCTGTAGAGGATTTCTGGTTGTTACTGTTAGCCAAAACTAAAGTATTTGGGTTATTTAAAAAAAAAATCTGAAACACAGAAATTATATATTTAATAATGTTTTATAATGCTCTTAATATTTCACTCAGAAATCGCTAGTAAACATCACAAATAATTACAAAGTAATATTGAATTAAACACTGAATGAAAGACACATTGAATTTTATTGTAAATAATACTCCAGAAATTTAATCTGAAGTGGTCAAATTATTAAAACTGTAATAAAAATAAATTAAAGCTAAATATAAATATATTACATATAATATCCTAGTAATAAAAAAACACAATTACAAAAACCTAAACTAAAATTAATTTCAAATATAAAAACGTTTCATTTAAAACATTAATGAAAGTATATATTCTATTCTAAAATAATGTACCATAACCCTATTAAACAACAATGTGTTTTTAAAAGTGTTTAATTTTCTAGTGAAATGTCAATGGTTAATCAAGCACACTTTTTTCCTACCCGCCTTTCCGACAGGTGGCGCAGGCGAATATGTTTATTAGCGCGATTCCTGTGAAACGCATGAAGTAGTGCTGGAGTGAGACACGCGTGCGTTATATTCTCTCAAGGAGTTACTTATGTTCACTAACCTCCTCGAACAAGCAAAAGCGTTGAAACTGGGCGATTTTCAGTCATACGTGTAGGTTTTCATCTTTGCTGCCTTCCGACGGTAAGATAATATATATAAGTCTCTCAGAAACCCAGGAAATATAATACAAACAGAGCTTTGGACTGCAAGTGAGCTGTGTGCAGAACAAGCATGTTTGGTTCTGTTTAATTCATTCATTGACCTTAATCTAACTTAAACTGTAGTCGATTTTGTGAGACGTGATTTGTGAAATAACAAATCCTCAAACCATGTGTAACTTAACGAGTTTGAACCATGTAGCCTCGGACTCCAAAGTGTCACTGCAAAAGGCTTCATCTGTTTAAACTTTCAGCGGGTTGAACTTGAACTCGAGCTCAGATCTTATTCCGCCATGTTTAATCCATTTCCTGCTTTTCAATTATGTATAAACCATAAAAGTAAGAGCCTGTTCTTTCCAATGCCATGTTTGGCCGATAAACCGCCATCAAACATTTGTCGCTGCCAGTCATGGAGCGTGAAGTCAGCGCCAGAAAACAGAATGGCTGTGTTTCAAAGTCAAGCCAGTTGCCTAACTTGGCAACATTTTAGCAATCGATGCCCAAACAAGCGTAGACGATATACAGTCAGTATAGAAGCCCTGTGCAACAGTGCAGGTCTTGTAAAGTTAATTTGTTTCATAGGAGTTTGAGGATTTGAAAGCATTTTTCTATACTCTAACGTTACAGCCAATCAGGCCTGATTTCTATACTTTAACGTTACAGCCAATCAGGCCTGATTTACATGTGTGTGTAATTTTATATATATATATATATATAATATTAGTAGTCGTCAACATTCGAAGTGGATCAAAACCTTTCATAAAACTTGTCCTAAAAACAATACGTTACCTATTCTTGTCTTAGGGCAACTTTGAAAGGTTTTGATCCACTTTGAATATTGACTATTCTATCTATCTCTCTATCTATCTCTCTCTATATATCTCAAACACACACATTTCTTTCAGTTTACTATTTGTATGTAAACAGGATGTTGCTTGATTGTTAACATTTCTAATTTTAGGTTTTGTCAAGAATTGAGTTACCATGCCTGCAAAAAAAGCTGTAAAGAGACAAGCAGTTGCAGAAACTGTGAACTTAACGGTTGGGAAAAAACAAAAAGGTAAATCTCTAATTTCATATAGCCGGGACCGTTGATTAAACTGACTAACATTGTAGATGTTTCCAATTGTTTTTATGTGCCATTTAGGGGAAAGATTCTCTTAGATAAGCTACACAAAAAATGAGGGATGCTCATTTCGGTTATTTCTCATAACCGACGCTCATTCACCGATCATTAACCGGTTAACTGACAACATTAAATGAGAATTGAATTCAAAGGATAAGCGCCTGTGACCCGTTAAAAATAATAATACTAATATCAAAGATGGCAACGTCCACAAAACTAAGTGTTACCACTTTCTGACATGACAGGAGTCCAATCGAGGCGCGAGTTCTTTCATCAAACCTTCATTAACCGACAGCAGCTTTGCGCGGAAAGCGGAGCGTTTGAATCACGCACCGAACACAAAACTGACGAGAGCGGCTCCGGTGGAAATTGACGAGATCTAATAAAATTTTCAGATGACACGCAGCTCATTTCTCCATCACGAAGTTACCCAAAACACACATTAAAACACGTAACACCCGCTAGAAGCGTGTTTGTGCAGCAGAGCGTGCCTTCCTGTTCCGTTTACACAGCGCGTGTGTTCCGCGAGCGCGGTTGTTAGTCCTGAACATTTCCCGGTAAGTTCCGTAACAGAACGCGGTTGTCACTCCCTGTACTCAACAACTGTATTCTGCTGCCGTGTGAATGTGGCCAATAAAATGCATTTTTTTTTTTTTTTTTTTTTTTGTCAACACAATTTTATATAGGCTATGAGTAGGTCAAATAAATAAAATGACCTTTTAAACCGTTTAACTGATTGTATTAATCGGTTAAACTTCAAATCGGTTGATTAACGAGTAAACGGTTGAAATGAGCATCCCTACTAAAAATGTTAAACCCTTCTTTGATTTAATTGAAAGGCCATCTTTACAAATAGTTAGTTAGTAAAGATAATTATTTCAATGAATACGCAAGGGACCACAGCATCTGATTTATTTTTTTGGGGGAGTATTATATAAAAGTAATATTGAGTTTCTTATCTGTGCTTGAATGTGGTACTGCAAATCACATCAGTCTTATTGTGCATTTGTTATTATTTGACTACAAGTTGTTTCTCTGTAAGCTATAACTCTGAAAAGAATTCTGTTAAAACTGCATTGTTTTTGTGGTTGTATGTAGTTTCTCACAGTAGTCAAGGGCAAGAGAAGGGCTTGGTGCTTGTCCTGGGGCAGGGTGATGTTGGGCAGCTTGGCCTGGGAGAGGATGTGATGGAGAGGAAGAAACCAGCTCTGGTGACTCTTCCTGAGGGTATTGTGCAGGCCGTGGCTGGAGGCATGCACACCGTCTGCCTCAGCGACACAGGAAATGTAAGTACAAAAGAAATTAGTCCCAAGCTTTGTGCAGAGCCCACTAACAAGAGTGTTCATTGTTATTTCTTCATTTCTTTCTGATATCCTGTCTTGCTTTCTCTGATCCCTGTGTAGATTTATACATTTGGCTGTAATGATGAGGGTGCTCTGGGCCGCGATACATCAGAAGAGGGCTCTGAGATGGTGCCAGCCAAAGTGGACCTTTGTGAAAAAGTGGTGCAGGTTTCCGCAGGGGACAGTCACACAGCTGCCCTCACGGAGGAGGGGGTTGTCTATGTCTGGGGCTCTTTTAGAGTGAGTTTAGGCTTTTTATATTGTGCAGCAGAGTAGAAACATTTGTACCAGTTTTGATTGACCTGTCTTTTCTATTGCAGGACAATAATGGTGTCATTGGACTTTTAGAGCCTATGAAAAAATGCACATTACCTGTCAAAGTTCCTATAGAGAAGCCTGTCGTTAAAATAGTCTCAGGTGGGTCATAGGAATTCTAACTGTAGCTTTAAGCCATTATGTAGCTAATCTGCATAGTAATATTTTTGCCTTTTAATCTAAAGGAAATGACCACTTGGTTATGCTAACTGTCAATGGAGAGCTGTACACCTCAGGATGTGGAGAACAAGGACAGCTGGGCCGTGTGGCTGAGCACTTTGCGAACCGTGGAGGCCGGAAGGGACTGAGTATGTATCTCTGTTTTGATTGCACTGTCACTACTGGAAACTAAATGACAGTTGACTATTATAAAATATACTGTATTGATTCAAAAAATATTTTAAAGGTCTCCGTTGTTAAAATGTGAATTTATTTGATCAAACAGGAATATTGTGAAATTACAATTTTAACTTTTTTTTTTTTTTTTTAATAAAGCTTATACCTATCATTTGCGAAGCTGAATTGTTAGCTGCCATTATTACAGTATTTGGCATCACATGGTCTTTCAAAAATCATTCTCTATTTTTGATTTTTGATATTTCTTGAGCTGAAACTCATTATACTGCTTAATATTTTTGTGGAAACTGTAATACATTTAAGTCTTTGAATTTAAATGGAATAAATTTTTTTATTACATTTTTTTTTATTACATTTTAGATCAAAATGAATGCCTATACCTCAACTTTTCAATCAATGAATGCATGTGCTAAATTAAAATATTTATTTCACTGTCACCGACCAAAAACTTTTAAAGGATAATGCATATATCTTTCATTGTTTATATAATTATTATTCTTTTTTTCTTCCTCAGTGAGACTGCTGGAGCCGCAGATGGTTATTATGAAGCCACGGGGGAAGGTTGTCTTCACTGATGTCTTCTGTGGAGCATACTTCACCTTTGCTGTGTCTAAAGAGGGGCATGTCTATGGTTTCGGCCTGTCCAATTACCACCAGCTTGGTACGACTCCTAGCTCACTCAGTCCTGAAGGTAAAAGGTTCTGTCTATTGCTGAATTTCTTTTTGATCATTTTTCTTGCTCCTTTGTACAGGCACCCAAAGCACAAACACCTGCTTCGTTCCTGTGAAACTCAGTTCTTTCAAGAACTCCACCACCTCTTGGGTGGGTTTCTCTGGGGGGCAGCATCACACACTCTGCCTGAATTCAGAAGGTAATTCATCTGTGAACCTTATTTGTGTTACTCTTACATTTATAATAATTTATTGGATTTTTTTTTCTAGCAATGATTCAAAATTTGTTCATCTGCTGTCTTCATCCACAGGACAAGTGCACAGTCTTGGTCGGGCGGAGTATGGCCGTCTGGGCCTGGGGAAGGATGCAGGGGAGAAGAGTGAGCCCACACCTGTTGCCGGGATCAGTGATGTTCAGATGGTTGCATGTGGTGCCTCTGTGAGCTATGCTGTCACTAAACAAGGTGAGACTGCATCCTGTCCTGGTGCTTTTAAACTTCATTCACAATGAATAGGAATCTTTTGTAACATTTCTAATATATCCTTACTAAAAAGTATTTTTTTTTAAAATGTTTAAAGGGTCACAACACCCTAAAACACTTTTTTTGAGTTGTTTACAGATATATACATGTTGCACATTGTTTAAAACAGTAATATATGTCACAAAAAATGTTACAAAGTGGAAATTGGTCATTTTTGCGCTTTTTGCGAC
>JAUMHQ010038568.1:0-11810 GCA_032361165.1 Enteromius paludinosus | reverse complement strand
ATAAGTGGCACCAGATCTCTCCTTCTTCTCTCGACTAAGCGAAGAACAGGCTTTGCATGTCTTCTCCCTCTCCGGTCTGGTATTAGGTATAGTTATAAATCATTAAAATACAGTTAACAAGTCATTTATAACTTGTTAAAGAACAGCTTGTAAGTTATCTATTGGCTATCTATAAGGCACAGTTGTAAATAATTAACAAACTATTAATTGTTATTTAACAAGTCATTTATAACTCATTAATTAGTCAATTATTAACGGTCAATTAACTAGTTATAATGGTTAGTTATAAATAATTAATAAACTATTAACTGTTTTTTAACAAGTCATTTACAACCCATTAACTAAGAGTTTATTAATGATCTATTAACTATTTATAACAGATAGTTATTATAAAGTGTTACCGATAAATCTCATTCTTTCTTTCTCTTTGGCAGGCTCGGACGGAGATCTTGGTGCAGGCTCGGACGGAGATCTTGGTGCAGGCGGAGGAGCAGAAAGTTTTAATGTAAGAGAAGGTTAATGTTCACAAGTCTCGCGTGAATGACAATGGTGCGAGGATCTCTCTGTGTCAGGTAGGACTCGAGCAGGTATTTCTCTAGGTGTGTCGAGCGAGCCGTGGTGCAGAGGTTAGAATCAGAAGCACATACAGATAAGTAGATCCAGGAGGTGGGTATCTGTAGATGAATAACGGCGCTAGAAGTCGAGGCAGATGACTGAAAACACTATGAAAAGCACTGTTCAGAGGCAGATAACATTCACTATGACAAGATGAGAGGTGCAGGTAAGAAACATAGGTGAGTTTACTTTGATCTTAGCCAAGGATAGACTGGTGAACTGCATTTATGTACCCGCTCTCTTAATGAGATCCAGCTGACGGTAATTAGAATTCAGGTGAGTGTGAGCGTGTAGGTTCGGCTGTACTGGGTTCAGTACAGACCAGCGAAGTGTTATTATAGTGATAATAGCCCGATTCCGTCAACACTGCACTGGCTCCCTATCAAACATCGTATAGATTTTAAAATCTTGTAAATTACTTATAAAGCCCTGAATAGCTTAGCTCCTCAGTACTTGAGCCAGCTCTTATCACATTATAGTCCTCCACGTCTGCTGCATTCTCAAAACTCTGGCAATTTGATAATACCTAGAATATCAAAATCTACTGTGGGTGGAAGATCTTTTTCCTATTTAGCACCCAAACTCTGGAACAATTTACCAAGTACTGCACTTTGATGATAGATAGATAGATAGATAGATAGATAGATAGATAGATAGATAGATAGATAGATAGATAGATAGATAGATAGATTATATATACTTCAAAAAAATTATTTAGGCCAAAGGTGTTTGACCGGCAAGAATGTTTGAACACAGATAATATTGTAATGATCAGGGCGTATCCATGTGCAAGCTTTTATTCAAGGTCGACAGGCAAGGTCAAACACTGGCAAACAGAGCAATAAAGACGGGACAGAATCAAGGTCGAGGTAAACAGGCAGATATCGAGGCAGGCAGCAAACATTCAAATACCAGGTAAACAGTCCAATGGAGAAAACAGGGAAACAAACACGGCAATAAAAGCTCAGAAATGTTATACATGGGAAAACAAGACCTTGCAGTGAGTGGGTTTGTGGCTGTGGTTTATATATGTGTGTGTAATCAGTAAATAAGTGTGGTAACGAGCTGCAGGTGTGTGTGTAAAGGAGGTGCAGGTGTGGATCTGATCTGTCCCAGGGATGCAGCATGATGAGTCAAGCAGTTCTTGAGCCGGAGCACAGATCAGGCTGTAGTGCCCTCTGGTGGGGACAATGAGAGACTCCAGCTTGATAAATATATATATATATATATATATATATATCAGATAGATAAATACATTCAATAATATATAAGTCATTATAATAAGTTTTAGCATTAAATTAGTGTATAACAACTGAAAATTAATTTGAATCTTTTTATGAAGGGGATAATCATAGTGGGCAGTCACTGATGCGGCTGCCTGGGGACCAGTAAAGGGAATGGTGCCTTGCTCAAAGGTCTTGGTATTGAAGGTGGAAAGAGTGCTAGTTATTCATTCCCCCACCAACAGTAGAGGATGGATACCCAAAAGTACCCGACGGGCTGAGTCAGGTTCAAACAGATTTTTACAAAGGATGCTCGGGTTCGGGTCGTGCTCGGTCACATCAGCGCAAATGTACGCCTGTGTTATAACAGTGCTTTTTGCCCTGTGTGCGCTGATGCTCTCATCTGTTGACGCTTCTAAACGCCTTCATACAGTTGCTTAATAAAAGCGGATTTTCCACACAAAAAAGTGCATGTGTCATTAGTATCCCGATCCTCACTCTAACCCACAGTCCCTATCCATTAGGCCACGACTGCCCCAGTTAAAAGCAGAAAATTTTTCTAAGCATTTTAATAAACATGAACTAATCATTTGTTAATCATTATGTAACATGCAATCACTTCATTCGTACATGTTTAGATGCACATAATTTCATATTTGCAGGTACTTAAATGATTATTAACTAAGTGTCAGACTTTTGGTATTTCTTCTGTTTTCATCCCCATGTGTATGCCCATATTTGGTTGTTCCTGTCCTTGTTTAGTTCATTGCGTTAATTAGTGTCCAGCTGTGTCTCGTCAGTGTCTGTGTATTTATAGTGCCTGAGTTCTAGCCTTAGTTGTTGAGTCGTCAAGTGTAACCCCATGTCTGCAAGTGTCCTCAATGTTCCACGTCGAGGTTTGAATTAAAATTATTCACTTCAAATTCAAGTTTTTTGTGATTCCTGCAATGCAGTCACCGCATGACACTAAGGAGATGTGAAGTGTTAGAATGAACAATTACATTAATTAAACATAAATTATTATAACATCTCCATACCTTTTGTGGATTCACAATTAGTTGAAAAAGGAAAGAAAAGCTTTGTTTTTAAGAACAAACCTTTAATGAAGGAATCCTTGCGGCAGTCATACAGCATACCAGGAAACAGAGGTCTTCCTAGGGCTGCACGTACAATGGTTTGAGATGCCATGTCTGTAGTAAAATAATAACACACAAAATAAATAAACCCAGCAAGAGCAATGGGAATATTTTTAAATGGTAAATCTTATAATGATTTCATCATCCCCCCCAAAAATAAAGATAATTGTCACGTTCACGGTGCGGGAAGCATGAAGGCAGAGTCAGGAGTTCTCAAAATAACAGTTCTTTTAATACTCACAAAGGGTTTTAGACAGGCAGGTAGGCAGAAAGATATGCACTCACGAACATCTCAACACAATACAATGAACCGACTCGCCGGGTGGAGTAAGGGACATAATTAAACAAATTAAGATACCTGCCTTATTTAATTTTGTATATTTAATGTTGCTCTTTAATAAAGAAAAAGTAATTTTTTAACTGATTAATCGATTTAATTTTAGGTAGAATACTCGATTACTGAAATATTCGATAGCTACAGGCTTTGACACAGAGTCAGTGTCCTGGGCATTGACCCAAGATCTCTGCTCTGGTCCGTACCCTTCCCAGTCAATCAGGTACTGCAGAAACCAACCCTGATGCCTGGAGTCCAAGATTTCCTGAACTTGGTATGCCTCCTCGCCGTCGATGATTAGGGGGGGGCTGGTGGGTAGCCACAACCTCCTCCTGGTCCCTCTCTCCTCCGGGTCCACCAGTGGGTTTGAGCAATGACATATGAAAAGTAGGAGATATATGATAATTAACAGGTAAATCAAGACGATATGATATGGGAGTAATTTGCCTGAGGATTTGAAATGGACCCACGTACCTCGGACTCAGCTTCCTACAGGGTAACCTCAAGCGAAGATCCTTAGTGTACAACCACACCCTTTGACCTAGTTCATAAGAGGGACCCTGGCGTCGATGTCGATCGCCCTAAGCCTTAGACCTTCTAACTGCTCTCTGGAGGTGAATGTGTGCAGTGTTCCAGGTATCCTCACTGCATCTGAGCCAATGATTTATGGCGGGTAGGCTGCTTGGTTCTCCTGACCAGGGTGATAATGGAGGTTGATATCCCAGAACAACTTGAAATGGTGTCCAGTCCAGTGGCAGGTTTACGCAAAGAATTCTGGGCGTATTCGGCCCACAAGAGGTAGCGACCCCAATCCTGCTGATTTTGATGGCAGTAGGCTCGAAGGAAGTGAGTGAGTTCCCTGTCGATACTTCACATTCCAACAGAATGGGCGGGGCCAGCATGTATATATGGTGGCATCTTTGCCGGCAAAGTTAGATTCTTCTCCTTCAGCGACGAAACCTTTGCTGGTCCTGACGGAAGCCTATGCTAATCAGATCGCCTGCAGCTGTAGAAATCCCTTGCCTATGCCGTATAGGTATTAGGCATCTGATAGCGCCTTCTAACATCCCCTGCTGGTCCTGGCGAGAACGAAGTCTTCTAACAAGGTAAGACCTTAGCTAAATCTTACGGTGAGTGAACTCATACATTACTGTCTGGTCTCCCCACGCAGAATGCAATGCTCTTGCCAGGGCATGAGTTTCACTTTTCACTCGCTATGTATTCTGTAATACCCCGTTTGCTTGTTTTCATATCTCTCACAAAGTTCGGAGTATGAGAACACGGGCTCCGGGTGTGTCTTTGCTCTGCCTACAGGAGTAAATAAGCCCTTACGAGCTGCTTATCCTCCTTTGCTGTCTGAGCAAAAAATTAACAGATAAGCAGTTGGTTGAGGGCTCGCACGCCAGCATATGCCCGCATTCTCCCCTCCCCCTCTGCTCCTTATGTGCTCGCCTGTGCACTCTCTCATGCTCTCATTCCTTTCCCTCGTAAGACGAAAGCGGTGTTTCACATTGAGATTGAGTATGTGTGAGTGCATTATGCAGACATAATCCGCCACCTCAGTGTGTGTCTCATATAGGGTGAGTGTACCTCTCTTTAGGAGCTGTGCTGTCCTCATAAACGCTCTGGAAAAAGGGCGCGAGCGGACAGGCTGCTTCACATTCTACTGCGCGCAATCTCTCATAAGCGCTCAAAAGGGCGCAGTCAGCGCATGCTCGATGCTTCTCCCCCTTTCAGGTGAGAACTGGGTGTATTTCGCAGCTGAGATTGAGTATGTCTAAATAAATTATGCAGACATAGCCCCCCACCTTTCATGTGTGATTCATGTAAGGATTACCGTACCTCGTTCGAGCTGCGCAATCCTGATAACAGACAAACGAACAGGCTGTTTGTAGTCTAGACGAGTGCGTTCACTGACTATCTCTCACGTGCTAATGTTCTCCCTCCCGAGCTAAGAACTGCATTCACCATTGAGATGGAACATGTTTTAGTGAATTGTGCATATACAATCCACCTCTTCAGTGTGTGCTTAATGTGAGGATCAGTGAGCCTCTCTCGAGCCATACGATCGCTTAGCGCTCTGAAAAAGGTGCGCGATCAGCACGTGCAAGCTGGTTCTCTCAAGCTCTCACGCCCTCCCTCTTTCAAGGTGAAGGCTGTGTATTTGCAGCTGAGATAGAACATGTTAAGTGAATTTATACAGACAACCGAGATGTCAGTCAGCCCCTGCTCTCTCATTTCTTTCCTCATTCTTCGGAGGAAGAAAGCATAACTTTGCGTGGTTGAGCTATCAAGGCTGGGCGATATCCTTGCAGCGAGGCTTGCTGAAACCGCTATAAGAACTCTCTGATGCGCTCATGGCCCCTCCCCTCCGTCTTACTTGCTTGCGTCAGTGCTTCCTCTCATAGCACAATCACAAGCCTTATATCCCTAATAGCGATAAAGTGCTCGATATAAAAAAAAACCTCCCTTTCGGCAGAATTCCTAGCAAGCCATTCTCGGGGCTTCAAATTGGATTATAGGGATAATAAAAAGATGGCCAGTCCCTTCAGTTGCGATCCGCACCGCTCATGCGCTGTGGACCCAAGTGAAAGCACTGCTCTTAAAGGGGCACAAAACATTTGTCCCTCGAGCAGAAAGAAGGGTTATACGGCCAGTGCTTTAGTCCCCAAGCGAGATGGCGGTCTGAGACCTATACTTGACCTGAGGTGTCTGAATCGTGCTCTAAATACGGTGCTTCAGAATAATAACCAGAAAAATAAAAATCATCCCCTCGCAGATCTTTCACTGGACCTACAAGATGCGTACTTCATGTAAAAATAGCCCCTCATCACAGGCCATTCTTCAGATTCGCCTTTGAGGGGATCGCATATCAATACACGGTCCTTCCTTCTGATCTCACCCTCGTCCTTTCATGAAGTGCATGGACGTGACACTATCCCCTGTGAGAATAAGGGGAATACGCGTCTTGAATTATCTCGACGATTGGTTCATTATGACAAAATCGCGAGCCGAGGCGGAAAGACACAGGGACAGTGATTTTCGCAAAGAGAAGGCTGTCGCCCAGCCAACAAATAGATTTCCTGTGCACAGCCATACACTCAGTGAATGCAAAAAGGGGAAGGAAGGTCAAAGACTCCTCCTGGTAGCCCCCTTCTGGAGGAACCAGCCGTGGATAGCGGACCTTCATGCGATGCTGACAGCAGCTCCACGGCCCATTCCCCTGAAACAAGATCTTCTTTGTCAATGGGCAGTTTTTGGAGAGGTAGTGCGTGGAGTGCAGTGAAAACCCCTCTAAGCGTGACATATCGCTGATACTGTAATTTTTACAACACCTGCTGGACACTTTAGGCTTATGTGGCAGCCATAGCAGCCCACCATGACCTTATAGAAGCACAGACAGTGGGCAAGATGTATTAATCAACCCGCAATGCGCAGAGCGGGGGCCCGAGAACAGGACGATGATTGAGAACCACTGATCTAGCACAGTGTGTGCGAGTGTGCGAGACGTTATTTAAATCCGTGAATGAATGTTCCGAAGTGAAGTAAACTTTAACGGACACTGTGTAGGGACCATGTCGATTTGGAACACAGCTCATGCACGGAGCTCTCTTCTAATGAGCTGACTATCAAAATCTGGTGAGTTAACAAAGAGAGAGATGCAAAATACTCAGAGCAGGGGAGCGCGAGGACCAGGGTTGAGAACCACTGCTCTAAGAGGTGTTCCCTTTAAACTCCTGCAAACAGTGACTATAAAAGTGCTGACGCTTAAGAATGCACTGCTTTAGCACTGGCATCCATTAAGCAAATAGGTGATTTGCAAGCCCTGTCTGTGAGTCATGTATATATGATTGTTGCGGGGCAAACAAAACTTTGCGATTGTCTGTTCAAAGCCGCTGCCTTATAAAGGCTAAGATAACAAGCGGCACCTGAAGCCCATAAGAGTGGGATAAACAGTCCGGGGGGAAACATTAATACTCGGGCAAAGGTTCCCGCTGGGGCTGTTCAGGGGCCTAATGGCAAGCATACTCGTAAGTTAACTTTACATGAACATTTAAGTATACTACAATATCCCTAAGTTACTGTATTAATTTGAATGCATTGTTGTATGAATATACA
The DNA here is from genome assembly GCA_032361165.1 of Enteromius paludinosus. Taxonomy (NCBI): domain Eukaryota; kingdom Metazoa; phylum Chordata; class Actinopteri; order Cypriniformes; family Cyprinidae; genus Enteromius; species Enteromius paludinosus. Next base: position 4,383 of record JAUMHQ010038568.1, on the reverse strand, counting down.
AAACACAAAAAAAATATGAACAGGGTATCTATTTGTAACAAAAACATTTTATTTTAGCTTCGTGCATTCTTCTTTTTTAAACATTTGTTTTTAAACATGTTTGGAAATTTTATTTGAAAATAATAATAATATAATTAAATAAATAATCTTGAACAAATAACTGAAAAAGTCTATGGATTGGATTCAGAATGATAATCAAAACACAGATGAAGTCGATCAACACCCCAAAGCTTGACAGTCATTCTTACATCATCATTGGTCAACATTTTATTCTAAAATGTTACTTGATTCTGTTTTATGTCTGATGATCGTGACTCAGTAGTGTTTTTAAAAGTTTATTTGTTATGCTTTTGAATTATATCACATTGTAAATGGGCTGCTGACATTTAAATTTTAAATAAAACAATTGTAATAATACAGTTGTAACAATATGTACTTAATTCAGATTTCAAATTTAAAATAAATACAAATCAAAATGTCACCAGTGTGTCTGTAGATGGTTGACCACAATAGTGTTATACTATTTATTTTGTGTTTCTCTTTTCATGATACCTTTTTTAGTGTTTTTCTCTGGATGTAAAAGGATGATGTAGCACTTTGGGGCAAATATGGCCAGCAGTAATCCAAAACTTGAAGCCAGTATAGCAAATATCTCCACAGCAACTGCATATTTCCCTGGTGAGCTCACATATGCTGGAACAAATGCAATCCACACAGCACAGAAGATCAACATGCTAAAAGTAATGAACTTTGCTTCGTTAAAGTTATCTGGTAGATTTCTCGAAAGAAAGGCTAACAGGAAGCTTACTGCTGCCAACAATCCAATGTATCCCAGCAGCATAGAAAAACCAGCCACTGAGCCAACAGCACATTCATATACTATTTTAGAGCGAGTATACTGGTTGTTTTTATGAGGTGTTGGAGAGGCAGATGATAGCCAGACTGTACATATCACAACCTGAAGTGCTGTCAGGACCAGAACTGTGCATCTTTGTTGAGCAGCTCCAAACCATTTCATTGCTCCTTTACCCTCTGGTCGAGATGACTTGAATACGGCTATTACAACCATAGTCTTGACCAGGATACTGGAGATGCACAGTACAAAACTTATACCAAAAACAGCATGTCTTAACTGACATGTCCATAACTGTGGCTGGCCAATGAACAGGAGCACACACAGGAAACACAGTTTGAGTGACAATAGCAGCAGAAAGCTGAGCTCCGAGTTGTTGGCACGTACTATGGGAGTGTTACGGTGATGAGCAAAGATGATCATCACAAGAGCACAGATGAAGGTGCCAAGCAAAGAAGCAGTGGTGAGAGAGATGCCCAGAGGATCGTCATAGGAGAGAAACTCTATTTCTTTGGGGACACACTGATCCTTATCTGGATTGGACCAGAATTCATCTGGACATGGTATGCATTCAATAGCATCTTTGAATAAGCAAAAGACAAAAGGTTAAATCTTAAAAAAGGAAATTACTTTTAAAATTTATAATTTTTTGCCAGCAAATATCTCCTTACCTGTTGTATTAGAAATATCTCCATCACCACATGGCAAGCAGTCAAAACAGCAGACAGGAAAGCCCTTTCTTGTGGCTCGTCTGGTTCCTGGCGGGCAACTCTCACTACATACTGACTCTGGGGGCTAAAAGACACATCAACATCAGTCATGTGTTTGTTTTGTCATTATCCATGATTTTATTTATAATTATATCTCTATTACTATTTAAACTTTATACTGAAAAAAAGGATTACATTTTAACATTCAAAGGTAATTACTTTTGTTCTTTCAAAATTCCAGAAAAATGCATCCTCGTTGAGTGTGAGAACAATCCCTGTTACCGCTCCTTCATTTACTACACCAACCTTGTGGAGCTTAATTGACCCATCAGAGATAGGCTGCCAGTTCAATACATCATAGATGGGCAAAGCATCTCCATTCTTATCAAATGACACATGATCCCCAAAACCTGTGGTGAAGTTTACTTTCTGTAGGTAGTGAATCAGCTGTACAGTTTATAGAAAGGACTGGTTTTATTTGTTTCATCTAAAATTTTAATTAATAAACAGGACATGTTTTGTTTCACATTCAGCTCTATTATATGCACTGCACATGTGGGTCTTACCTGCCACGGTTTTAGGTCGGTTATATTGCCACATTTGTTCCCACTGAATGGTCCTCTTCCCTCCTCACACTGCATCAGGTCATGAAGTGCATGTGCCAGGGAATAAACTGCCTTATATACATTATATGATGCCCTCAATCCTGAAACATCACTGTATGGTGTGTTTGTTGTGCTCAGATCCTCCTGACCTGTACACACCTTTTTAACTTGTGCTCCATCAGCACCTTTACCATCAGTTTCAAAATTGCACCCAAACATGTTTTCCCAAAAGATTTTCACCATACCATTTCTTCGATTATTGTTGGGATGAATACTTAACAGAAAGTCATGAAGCCCCTGGATCTCTCCACGCCTGATTGCAATGCCAATTGTTCCCCCCAGGAATGGCTGAAAATGTTGTGTGCGAAATACAGGTGAAGTGGCCCAAGCTTCACTTGCAATCCACTGCCTGTCTGTCACGTTTTGCAGTGCCACCTCATTCATCAAAGGTATCAGTAAGGATGATGGAGAAAAAACAACCACCACTCTAGCTGTAGAGGACTGAATTACTCCCATTATGCGTTGAATATCTGTGGGGTTGTTATAATTGGGGAGGATTTCAGAAAAAGCAACACAATGTCCAAATAGCTGCATTTCCTGGTGGAATGACTGAGCAGCATAGGTGCCATAGTCATTATCACTGTAGATAAGACCAACCCAGGTCCATCCAAAATGCTTCAAAAGCTGAACTATAGCCCGAACTTGGAAGGCATCACTGGGGATTGTTCTGAAGAAAGAGGGGTACTTTTTTCTGTTACTCAAACAGGAGCAGGTAGCGTAGTAGCTAATCTAATTAGAAGAGAGCAGAGAAAGAGAGGAAGTTGAGAGAAAGATGAACACATAATATAATAATGTCTTAATTGATAAACAAATTAATTGTAATAGAAACAAATCTGACAAATGTGAAAGCTAAAATGTATTTTTTTCAGCAGAAGAAAAATATATCTCATACCATAGGGAGGCGAAACAGCCCTAGGACACTGGAAATTGCAATTGAATGGGTAGAACCTGGATCACCTATGATTCCAATCACCGGTGGTGCGCCTTTGCAGTTGAGGTCAGAGATGGTCTCCTCTGTCCCACCAACTAGAGCTGTAGCACCACGGAATGCCACTCCAAGCCTTAAACAGTTGTCATAGATTTGGTAACCAAGCGTGATGTTAGGCAGCAAGTTAGGATTGTTATTAATCTCATTGATAGCAAAAATCATTGTTTGTGCCTGCTGGAAGCTTGTCATATAGAAGCTGAAGAAAACAATACAAATTAAATTACATCCTAAACTCCATTAAAACGTTAATGTACTTAATTCCAGTCATGTAACCATTGAATAATGTATAAAATTATCTGCTTTGACTAAATTATCATTGATTAGATATAGTGTGTATTCAATAATTAAAAAAAAAAAGTAAATAAAAATTGCTGTACATGTCCAAATAATTACGAAATATTTTTATGTTTTCTTTTGTTGGTGTGGTCTAGACTCACAGCTCACAGTGTGGTAGCTTTGGCTCCGTTCTGAAACTCAGCTCTGGAATTGCTTTGAGGTACTGAACCTCAAATAAACCACCAACGAGAAAGTCTCCATTCTTATACATTCCATTAAGAGTAAAGTGTCCCTGTAGCTTACAGGTACCTGAACTGGCCATCAAAGCTACATAGATATAGTTGCATGACAAGAACAAACACACATACAGAATTAACCACATCCCTCTCTCTTTATCTTCACACTTCACTCAGCTCACTGATTTATAATCAAGATTGTGTATAACACTTTTTTTTATAAAGCAGGCGGTGCCATCGGCCTCTCTGGAAATGATGTAATTTTTGCTATTTTGGGGTGCTCCAGCAGGTATGACAATAAAATGAAGTACTAATAATGTTTAAACTTATTAAATTACATCAAACTTATGTTAATAATAATATTAGTATTTATCTTTTCGCAAGGCCTTCATTATATATAGATGCTGTACTTATTTGCTATACTGAAGGTCTATTTTTGCATGTTTTTCCTTTTTTTGTGTGTGTGTTCTTAATCCTTTCCTATCAAAACGCATGCTACAGTTGCGAAAATGCAGAAAACTGAACTTGATCCTTTTTTCATGACAGTGTGTAAACATGATTGACATAATGTGAAGGTTTTAAAGGGATAGTTCACCCAAAAAAGAAAATTTGATGTTTATTTGCTTACCCCCAGGGCATCCAAGATGTAGGTGAC
>JAUMHQ010038349.1:0-11821 GCA_032361165.1 Enteromius paludinosus | reverse complement strand
CAAACACTTGATTTCTATAAGAAGTAGGAAACAATGGTGTTTGAGACTCACAGTATGTTATGTCCATGTACTGAACTTATTATTCAACCATGCCAAGGTCAATTCAGTTTTCCATTCTATGGCACCTTTAAAGTCTAATCTTCAATTCAGTGTGACTGAATTTAGGGACTATGAAGACCCTGTTTGAAGGACTTTTCCACTTCAAACATTTAAAAAGGTCTCTTTGAGAAGAGAGAGAGAGAGTAAAGACGGAAACTGACAGAACATGAACGTACGTGTACATGGAGAGACTGGCGTCATAGGTGGACTTCACCCCATAGGTTTCCTCATTGAAGCGGAACATCTCACTGGCATCCCAGCCATTAGACTGCAAGACAGAAAACGGCATGTAAAAATAGTCAAGCATGTGGAACCTAAAGAAAATATTTCCTGGAAGAAAAAAAGGAAGTGGAACTCACTGCATCTGCATCTAGGTCAAAGTTTTCTCCATTACTGTCGCCACCATCCCACCTTTGAAGAACCTTCTCTCTGTGGTCACCATTAATTCTTGAACCAATAGCGGAGTCTGTAAATGTGTCTGAAAGCATGCACAAAAACAGTTGAATGTTAAATGGCAAGCACAGCGCATTCAACGGTACCTGTGTGAAAGGCCCATAATGCTGAAGATGTGCAGACGTTTAACACCACTAATCTCTACAGTCATCTCAAATGTCGCCACAAAATAGGAGAGGTTCCTCCCCGAAACCTCAAAATGATGATAGGTAAGTGTTTTGGGCCTAGAACCTTTAAGGTACGGGGCCAATTGAAGCAAAAAGCACAGGTTCTAGAAGAGACTTGTTACTCCAGTACAGAATGTACAGTCTTTTTCTGTTTTTACTGTTTTTGAACTTGAGTGCAATACATTTTGGATGAAAAAAAAAAAAAAATTCGTGAATCATTGATTTCAATTAACATGGAGAAAAATCATGATTCATGTAAGAATTGTGCAGCCCAATTTTTTATTTTAGTATTTTTAACAACAGTACACATGTATACTACTTCTACAGAGTCATATACACACCTCTGGTGGCGTAGTTGAGGTCTACATCTCTGCAGATCATAGTGACTAGGTCATTAGGGCCAAAGATCATGGTGTCGGTGATCTCTTCTCTCCTGGGATGGACTGGTGTGCCTCCGCCACCGCCTCCATCTCCTTCATTTTTGACTTTGTGCACTGCGTCCACCGCCAGCTCACACTAAAAACATACATACTAAGTAAGACCTTCCCTTTAAAGTTCACGAGGCTTTGTTCAGATAGACCACAAACAAACACATGTATAAAGAGTCCTGTGTGGACAAAGTTTATGATTCTAGATATCAGAAATTTAAAGGGTTAGAATAAGCAAGTTTAAAACTAAGATTCAGAGAGTTATTCAACGCAAATGTGTCCCATCAGCAGATTTGGAAGGAACGACTTACACGTGAGCTTAACGTCTTGAAGATTCCCTCATATATGCTCTTGTTCTTCACCATAACATCACATCTGGAGCCCTGAAAGAAAGATGGCATGTGTGTCATGTATTTTATTGCTTGATGCGGAAATCAAATTTTATCAAATTAATTGCATTAAACACCAAAAATGCTTAATATCCCCCACTTAATTCGACAATGATTTCTAAACCTGTAAAACTAAAATACAGGTTGCATGGACTTTTTTTAAAACCAAGAAAAAAAAAACGCAAATAAAATAAGCATGCATATATATATATATATATATATATATATATATAAAAATATTTTTTTTATTAATTAAGGCAAGCTCTAAAATACTTTAACAGGAAGAGATTTAGTGTTTTGGAGAAGGGGAATTTTTATCCAGTAAACCACAAACAACTCATGGGCCCTTCAAATCATGTTGTGAGCCCTGGAGAAAAAAGGTTTGTGAACCACTAAAGCAAAAGTTATCAAAGAAGGGGGTTTTCAACAGAAATAAACAAAGATGTTTTTTGTGCTAAAACTCACCACCACTGCTGTGAGAAAATGGAGCATCCGTGAGTTGTTGTACACACCCTCAAACACCTAAAAAAATAAGTAAAAATAAAATGCAAATATATTTGAGCAATTGGTAGTCTGAAAACGCAATACAATGCTTAGAGGACACTAAGACATTTAATAATCCTATAAAAACACAAAAACAAGAGTCTAAAAATGTTCAAGCTTTTACGTACGGGTGGTGACTGTGAGGGAGTCTTCACAGAGTTTCTGTTTCTTTATGAAAAAAGGAAAAGAAAACAATCATTAGTAAAAAATAGTAATTTAAATAAACACATGTGTATATGCGTGTATTGCACCATGAAAATGAAAACGCACGCGAAAGACAAACAATCATTCCAGTAACAGATTTCTCAATGTTATGCATTTTGTGTGTTCATGGGCTCTGTGTATGCGTGCAACGATGTGAAGCACAGCCACGGTGTTACAGGCATTGCTGTAACGTTACTGTACATGTGTGGACAACAATTACAACACCCCGAAGCGCGTGGTAAAACAAAAGGACAACCTGACACGAGTAACGAAGTAACGATCGGACTTCATCTGATCGCGCATCATGACGAAAGATTATTCCGCAATGTCAATGTGTAAACAAAGGCAGCCAAGCGCGTGTTACTATTGCGTCAGACCGCAAAGCGGGTTATCGGAGCTGGCTAACACCACAAGCAAACGCCGAATCGAAGACAAGACAAACAGCTTGACATTAACGTGCGCGAACGCACACATTTCGCGCCCCTCGCTACAGTCAATCAAATCGATTAGGAAACACTGTACTTTGTCACATGCATCCCGGCTCTTCTTTGAAGGCGTCTGTCTAAAATGGCTCAAGTTGAAAGTCGAGCACAATACGGAATCCTATGGGATCGGAAAACAACAACAAAACACTACTGCTGACCCGCCTCCGAGAGCAGTCATAAGCTGGAATAGATGGCAATCAATTAAAAACCAAATTCTATTGGTTGACATCATTATTTCTGGGAGGATGTGTACCGATTGCGGCAATGTCTGCTATCATTGGCCCAGAGTCGTGTCACTCAAAAGTTCTTTGCAGCGATTGGCTAGCACTCCTGCTAATTTAAGAAGTCTCGAAACCATTGGTGTTCTAGCGAGTAGGTTAAGTATGCGCAGAGGACACGCCCACTTAGACCGGTAGGCCTCGTGTTAAAATGCCAATCCGCGGGCTTTCTGAGCGGGGCAGCCCAAATTGTGCGTTACCTTCCCGGGGTGGGTCTGTTCGAGTTGCTCCCCGGAACTGATGAAGCCATTGACCCAGACGTTCCATTGGATGTTTTGCGGCCGCCGGGTCCAGATTGCTGCCAGAAAGCACAATGATTCTTAAAAGCTGACACAAAATGAGCATTGAGCAAATTTACGTAACTTAATGTTATATTTTAAAGTCTAGCCGAGTGGCGATAGCTAGCAGGTTTACTAGCACGTTACGTTAAATAAGAAACTGTAAGCTTAATAAAGAGCGACACTATTCGGACCATAGCATCTATTATGAGTTTGAATATTGTCGATTGTATGATTATAAAACAGATAAGTGAAGTTTGTGGATGCGGTACTCACGTTCTGTCGGCGAAAAGACATAACTAGCCGCTAAGTGAGTTGCCCGCTAAATTCCCCTTGTTGCCTATGACAAGCTAGGAGGTGGACTAGCCTGCCTGCGGTGTTATTTTTCTTGTCTTTTCCCCCCCGCAGCGTTCTCCGATCAGCACGAGCGCGATCTCCGTTATAACACGAGGTCCAGTTCAGTACGATATTCTGTCACGAACAGAACACGAAGCGATAATGAGGCTTATTTTTCTATTAAATATTACCGGCACCACGTCTCGCGAATTAGCCAGCGATGAACGCGAAGGCAGTTTTTTTTAAAAACCCTCGATTGCCATTGGGCGACGGCGTGGCACGTCGTGATGACGCAATGGCGTACAAGACCCATATCACGTCGACAGCCTCACGTAACCCGTGCTTTACAAAAGAGTCGTCCGTTCTTACTAAAACATGTGCAATAAAATCAGATTTCTTTTCTTTTCTCCTCAAATAATATCTCTCTATTGACACAAACACAACTCAGACAAATTGTTTCAGTATAATTATATTATATCATATCATCATCATTTAATTCAATGTAGTACCTGAAACTCTAATTATACAGAGTGGGCAACACTGTCCACCTTAACACACGGTCCCAGCACAGACAGACAGAGAGAGAAGAGAAAAGAGAGAGAAGGCACAATAAGAGGTTTAAATAAAGGGTAAAAGGGCAGAGCACAGGGCAAATGGAGAGAAAACAAAACATACCAAATGATCTGTAGGATCAAGAAGAGAACAACTGAAAAGGCTGAGACAGAACTGGAGAAACAAAACCAGAAAATACCGATGCAGGCACTGAACTGGATGGCAGACACCGCAAAAAAAAAAAGACTGATCGAGGCACAAAATCAAGAATGACTGGCACAACACGAGAGGGAACGACAGTTAACTACACGAAAAGGCACAAGAAGAAAGGGGCTCTTTATAGTTTATCCTTTTCAAAAGTTTTCCTGAAATCTGTGGAAACCGAAGCGAAGTTTGAAGGAGACAGAGTGAGATTAGGAGAGATTTAAAAGGCACAAAAAATTAGAACCAGAAAACAGATTTTGGAGAACAAATATTATGTGTTCATATAGTAAACAACAAAAATAAAGGCATTTTGAAACAAACAAACAGAAAAAATAATACTATTATTTGGACAATTAATAAAATTCTAATCATCATCATCATCATCATCATCATCATCATTTTCGTATTCAATAACAATTTCTCTTTTAAACCAAAGGACATTCTCTCTCCCTCCTCTGGACTCTAGCTTTTGAAATAAGCGCAACAATAACCCCAAAGACTATAAAGCTAAAAGGAAGGGTAGGATGTAAAGACAGAGAGGGAGAAAGAGAGGGAGAGTAGAGGAGCTGGGTGACAGATCAGGACTCTGAGGTAATAATGGAGTCTGTGGAGATGTTTAATATGCTAATTTACCATAAGAAGTAACACCACTGGACTTCAGAGGACTGGGCTCGCTTGTTTTTTGGCAAAACTGGACGAGGCAATGCCTGCTACTGAACTAGCAAAATCAGTACAATTGAAATGAACAGGATAAAAAGTTATTACTTTGTGACATTCGCAGTTTTGTCAGTGGCAGAACAAAAAGAAAACAACTTAAAAAGCTCCAGTAACAATAACAAAAGTAGTAGTAGTAGTAGTAGTAGTAGTAGTAGTAATAATAACAACGACAAGAGTGCTGGTGGGTAACAATCTCTGAACAAGTGAAAATTTCCGCTCACCTGAGGGGAAAAAGAAACTCCTTTCGTATAAGTGCGAAGAGTCAAAGAATACTAGACATCTAAAAAAAAAAAAAAAAAAAATCGATAAGCGAGTCCGACACTGTAATGACTTAAGAAATGAGTTGCTAAAACACGACACCAGCTCAGTGGCTGACACTTTTGTACCTTCCTATGCAGCTTTTGCACTGACAAACACTGAAGCTTACCAACGCACCTCCAATTTAGTGTAGTACCGTTATTTAGTGTTTAAAAAAAATAAGACAAAAAAAAAAGTACCGTCAGTATCATATATGCTTATGTGTTTGGGGCGTCTCTCTCTCTTTCTCTCCATCTCTCTCTCGCACCGTGAAAGCTCATGTTTAATAGTGTCAGTTCTTTCCGCTGGAGAATACTGAAAATACTGATTGCGAAGGGCTCTCGTCTTCCTCCTCTCTCCCACCTCGTTGTTTTGCCCCTTTTCAGAAGAAGGAGTACTGGTTGTCGATGGCTCTCGCTCGCCCTCCTTCCCGCTCCTCGCCCTCCACCCCTTCCAGCTGGAGGAGAGGTGGCTCGCGCTCCCGTTCCTCGCACTCCTCCGCCCCGCTGCTCGCTCCGCCTCCTCCGGCGGCCTCCGTCTCGCTCCCTCGCTCCTGCGGCGGGGTCGGAGGCGGGGGGCGTCCCGGAGGCAGAGGGGGAGGAGGTGGCTGAGGAGGACTATGGGGTCTGCTGGTCAAGTCTGGGAACAGCAACAGAGAGAAGAACCGGCAGAGGAGGAGAGAGGGGTGAGAGTTAAAAGTGTGCACGAGCCATGACAGGAAGATGCAAGTTTGAGGAGAAGATCTCAGCTATGACACATGCTAGTAATGGAATCGGTCAACACATTGCACACAGACTGTTTGCACCCTGCCTCCACTAAAAGAGTCATCGATTAATTGCATTCGGACTCGCCGAAACGTCCTGAGTCACATTTATATGGAGACAGAGCTCGCCGTCTACAAATGTGTGACATTTAATCAAGATTATAGTTATAATGAGCACATGTTATGTGAAGGCGTTACCCTGAGACACACATTTCAGGATGGATGTGTGCAACTGAAACCCAGCTGTGAATGAGGAAGTTAAGCAGACAGATGTGCACTGAAGTGAACGGATGACCTGTCGCTACTCTGGCTTCTTCGAACAATAAAAACGGGCCCTTTTTATGTTCTTAATATTTTCCTCATTTTGCTATGCAAATGTAATCAAAATGTGCATCATTGTGCAACAGTTTTAACAAAGACATTAAATAAAAGGCAACAGATGCTTCTTATGAAGTTTAGATTCATCAAACAAATTCAAAGTTTCCCAAAAATACGAAGCAGCCTAGATGCTTTCAACATTTGAAGTGGATCAAAACCTTTCATCAAAGCTGTTCTAAAGCCCCAAACCAAAATGCCTTCTTGTCTTACGGCAACTTTAAAGAGCTTTTTTGATCCACTTCAAATGTTGACGATAAATTATATCCGAAGGATCATGTGACTCTGAAGACTGAAGCAACGATGCTGAAAATTCAGCTTTAAATGAGAGAATTAATTAGAAAGCAGTTTTTTTACTGTATTTTTGGTCAAATAAAATCGGCCTTGGTAAGTATAAGACTTGCTGACCCCAAAATCTTGATCAGTAGCGTTGTTTTATGAAAGTTAAATGTGCTAATGCAGCTGCTTAAGGTACGATCATTCAGTTTTAGATGAGCATTTCCTTCCTTTCTCTGACTTCAGCTCTTTTTGGTGCTGTACCGTTAATATTTGTATGCGTTTCATTTGCTAACCCCCATGTACCAGCATGATTTTAATCCCTTCTTTCAGACCTTCTCTGTCTATCTCTCTCTGTTGAATCTGGTCTCACTTACACACAGTCAGAGATGGGGGTTGATGGAGAGTCGGGGTGGCGCGTGGTGATGACATCACAGACTGTGGGGCGGCTGCCTGCCCTTTCCCGGCCTGCGAAGATGACCCAACGACAAACAACAACAGAAACAGCCAATCAGAGCTCTGATATGCACTATGGAGAAAGCCAAAGGCTGAAGCGGGACGAGAGGAAGGAGAGGAGCTGAGGTACGGTATGAATTAGTATGTGACCAGAGATCAAAATGAGGAAAGGCAATAGTGATGGAAAGAATCGTGTTAGAAAAAAAAGAATGGAAGATAATAGAAGAATAGGAGAAAAGATGCAATGAAAGATAAGTATAGATTTAGCATTTAGTGTTGAAAAAGAGATCCAGGATGGAGGACATGATGGGAAATTAGTAGGTCAGGAGTTTAGTGGGGTAATGTGTCAGGTAAAGCACACAAGAATCAAATTAAGAGGCAATCATTGTCAAAAAGCAAAGCCATGCACAGCCAGCCAATGGCAGACTCTGGCAGCAGCGATGGATCCGTGTGTGCTCGAGTAGTAGTAGCAGATGCTTGCACAAAGTGTCCTTTAAAAAGCATGCCGTGACAGGAAGTGATCTCACACACGGGGTGATCCCACATTTAGTCATATCTCTGTGACAGGGGAGAACAACTCATGCAGTGGCCATGTTGTTTATGAATACACACACATACACAAATACACATATGATCACTCTCCAGATTCATCCTACTCACATGACACACACAAGCTTGATGCCAAAAACTGTGTGCGTCACTAAAATCTTCCCAGGAATCAAGATAATCAAACTGACAGAAGACTCCTTGTAAGAAACAGGTTTTGTTTTTTTCCTTTTATGGGACCAGCATCTCCCCCAAAACAGCTGCTTCTCTGAACATTAATATCTTTACGAGTGCTGTCAACTGATTGAAATAATGGGATTAATTGCATCAATTTGCGTCATACTCCTCTTACTCGCAAACTCTTCAAAAAAGGAAACGCAAACATATGATAACATTTGATATAATAATTCAATAGTACAATACAGTTTATGGATCGTTATGTCGTGTGGTCTGAAGGTCCAAACTGTGTGGATCAACACTTCTATGTATGGCTCTTTAGTGGTATTTCACTCCTTGAGTATCAATAATAACTGAAATTTGCATGGTCATAGATTTAAAACTCCCTTGTATAATTCAGTGTATAAAATATAATTTAGTCAAATAAACAAATAAATAATTATGTACTTAAACAATACTTGTTTACCAGTAGTGTGGATACTCCAGTCACTAAAAAACTTTTTTTTTTAACATTGGTATGACAACCTTTTCATTATGGTTTTATTCAACAAACAAACCACTTTCAAAATATGAAAGAAAAGGAAAATTTGAAATTGAAACTAAGTGCTGCTTTACTGCGGCTGTAATATGACTAAAGGGGTTGTGTACAGAGAAATCAAAATTCCCCGCATCTTTTGAATTGAGACTGTACTCTATAAACATCCAGTTTCTGAATTAAAAAAAAGTTTCCATTGAAGCCAGTCTGTCAAAACAACAATGGAATGTGCCGCTGTTTGATGTAATAGTGGGATAAACACTGCCTATGAAGAAGATGATCAGTGCCTGCTTCTGCATCACTGCCTGTTTAGCCCCGCCCACTGATTCGCAGAGCCCAAATGATAAAGATGCCCAGAATACAAGACGACACTGTGCGGTGGCAAGTTAAAAACAAGTCGAAAAACAGTCTTTGCCTTTGTTCTGATCTCCACGTTACAAAACTTAAGTACATTTAGAGTGAGAACACTGTCTTTTGTTTACTTCATGTTCACTTCAAACAAGGCACCATTCGACACGTTATTTATATATATATATATAAAGATTTTAACTAAAAGAAGATGCTGTGGTGACTATATTGGATTAACTTTATATTATGTGCTCTGTACTGCTCCGTCTGTTATTACAGATCGTTTGATATTAGCAGTTATGCAGTTTAAACCGATCATAGCAGTGGGCGTTTACAATTGGCCATGTTTATTCCAACAGTGTTCTGATGAGGCATCCAAACATATTTCCCCAATATCACAGTACACCTTTGTACTTTCACTGATTTAATTTAAAGATTCAGAACAATGTCTCTCGTTTAGATATTAATCCTTTGCCTTTTTGTCCAGCAAAGTGGTCAACTACTGTTGGTTTTTTATTTCTGCTATATAAACAATCATTTGATCTGATTTGAAAACAGAACAGAAAATATTACCTCTAATCATGACCCTTTAAATATCTTTAGTCTTGGATATACAGTCGGTGTATATATATATCCATTTTATCATCCATTCAGCTGTTCTGAGGGAGATGCAAGCAGCACGTGTGATCACTTAACCTGCCTGTGCACTCACAAATGATCTGGCATCGAAAAATGCAGAATTTCCCTCTTATCTATGGTCTGTTGTAAACTCTCACGCCTTAAAGTTGAGGCCAGCCTTCCGTACCTGGTTGCCGGACATTTGTGGCCCCCACAAAGCTGATGAGGGTGACATCAGAAGCACCCCCAGACTCCAGGGGAATGGGGTGCACACGGAAATGCTCCAGCATGTCAAAAATGGACTGGAACCAGAGATGCTGCACACGACACTGTCCATCCTCGTTCAGGGAGAGACGCAAGTGCTGAGAGGAAGATGCCAGAGCAGAAGAAAGAGGGATGTGGTTTTAAGACAAACAAATAGTGATGTGCGCTACATCTCAAATGTGTACACATATATTATGTACACAAAAACCTTTATTTTGGACGCAACTAACTGTGATTAATCGTTTGAAAGCACTAACAGAAGACAAAAAGCACAGCACTGGTAAGCAAAAAAAACACCAAACTAAACTTACTGACTTCCACCATTAGCATTTACCTTTGCTTTGCCCTGGAAGTTGAAGGTGAGGACATACTCCCCACGCCGTGTCTCACTCTGCCTCACAAGGAACACTCCATGGCTGGCCATGCCCCCCGCCAGCACCAGCTGGGCTGCTTTAAGACGGGAGAGTGTGCCGTGGAACCACTGACACTCACTCAGAGGATGTTCCACCGTCTCTGAAACAGAGCCTTCGGAGAACAGGAATGACCCTGTGGAAAACAAAGAGTAAACTGAATCCCTCTGATATATGTCAGTAGCTAGGATGCCAAAAATATTGGGATACCTGACCACTACACCAACAGGGACTACCTAGACATTAATATGGAGCTGTTTCTCACTTTGTAGCTATAACAGCTTTTAGTCTATTTATCCAGTGGAGCACTTGTGAAGTCAAGCACTGATGTCGGACCAGAAGGCCTGGCTTGCAATTTCACAGTTTCTACGCTGATATTAATGCCAGTGGAAGTTTAGAACTGTCAAGCTATTGAATTATTGGACACTCTACAAAATATGTGCCTCTGCACCCGATGACCCCGCTCTATGACTCTGTTCCTAAATGCTGCCACTTTCCCATCTAGCAGCATAGAAATTTCTTGAACATCCCATCCCAGTACCACATTTGATTCCACCCATTTCTTCCACAAATGTCTGGGTCTGATTAAAGACTAATTCAGTGATTAAGTGGCATGTCCCAATATTTTATTATAGTCCATATAGTGTTTTTCCCAGTATAACAGGTAAGCCATGTTACTAAATAGTTTGCTCAGAGAAGACAAAGTGAGATCAATTTCATTGCATCTCTATTTACTCAAAATCCCAATAAAAAAGTTATGAAAGATAATTTCTGTATTGTGCTGTACATCCAGGTCAAATGGATTTTCGAAAAAGGAAAAAACCCAGCATACGCGTGAAGTCTGTTATTTCATCTGATGTTCCAGTTATTTTAATTAAGAATTACAAAGTCAACAAACATATGCACACATGAACAAGATCAGAATAAGATGCATGTAGAAAATAAAAAGGTCATCCTAACTTTAATAAAATAGTAAGAATGGCTTTTACGGTGGTTAAAACGTTTCGTAAAAAGAAGGGTTGGGAATTCTGCTTTATCTGCACATTGTTTTCTCAATATTCCTATTTTCTGCACTAATTAAATCAGCACCTGGGATTGAACCTGTGCCCTATTTATTCATTATATGTTTTAAACATGCATTAAAATATAATCAGTATCAGGGTAACATAGATATCCACACAGCACAGCACCTGTGGCATCAGGGGTTTCTGCAAAAGGTGTGCCGAGACCGGCTCCCCCCCCACCAAGCAGTCGATTGTCCGATTCATCAAGAGGGGCGCGGGGTGGCAACTCAGGAGGTAGAGGCTCCAGCTGAGGAGAACCACCAACTCCACCATAGCACACTATAGTAAAAACACATACAGCCCTGTCTTTAGTCACTGATAAATATTAAAGGGGTCATCCGGTGCCGCATGCACTTTTACAAGCTGTTTGGACTGAAATGTGTGTTGGGAGTGTGTGTACACCACCACCCTACAATGATAAAGATCCACCAGTAGTTTTGTTCTAATGTAATAAAAATAAGTTGCCCCTTCTGAAATCAAGCCACACAGACAGAGGCCACTCCCACAATAGTTGATTGACAGCAGCGTGTCACACAGACTGAACTGGTGTCTTACCTCA
>JAUMHQ010037609.1:0-11860 GCA_032361165.1 Enteromius paludinosus | reverse complement strand
CCTGCCAGACCTGGGACTTGAACCCCCAACCTTTGGGTTATAAGTCCAACTCCCTATCCATTAGGCTACGACTTTTTTACTTGTGGGGTAAGTCATTCAAATTCACACAAATTGGCAACTCGTAAAAAATGCACCGTATGATTTAGTAAATATATGTATGAATTGCCGCAAGATCGTATTCATATTCATATTTTATTTGGCATGTATAAGCTCATTCATTAGATCAAGTAGCAAATGTAGCAATTGCCTATATGTCCCTTGCTGTTTCTAATCTGTAAAAGTAACTTATGTTTTTGTTAAGCAGAACGACAGCCTCGAATTGAAGTCATGTTTACTGCTGCTCCCTAAAGATTGAATTCACTGCACTGACCTATGAAAAGCATCTTGTTTTGAAAGTGACTTCTGTGTTTGCTCTGCTTCTTGGATTGCTACAATATCGACAATATAGTCAGCTGTCTATTGACCACTTCTAACCACACAATTGAGTTTTATTATTTGGAAAAGGGCTGCAATGAATGTAAATGGTGATTGAGAAAATCATTCCCTAACATTCTGCCTAACCTGCTATTTTTTATTCCACAGAAGAAACAAAGATATAGATTTATAGATATCATATACATTTGAAACATGAAGATGATGATGACAAAACTTTCATTTTGGGGCTAACGGTTGACTGTTTTTAAAAACACCTGCAGAATGTTAACATATGCAACGGTCAGAGGAATTTGGCAGTATCTAAGTTTGTATGTATATGTGTGGCTTTTTTCATAGTTTTCAGTGGTCATAAACATCTTTGAGATAACTACAGTTGTCTAGCAGACTGACAAATCGAGCATCACTTTCTTGTCCTTGCACTCCTTGTAATATTACAATTATGGCAGGATTATATAATTCTGAAGTGCATAATAAGTATCGTAGAATCAATTTGCATTCAGAATGATGGAAATCAAGCATTTGTGAATAAATATAGAAAAAAATAAGATTTCTACTTGACATAGCAAAGACACTGAAACATTGATCAATGTTGTTTTGCACCAATGTCTTCAAACTGTGGACCGAGACTTTAGGGTAGTGCATGCTGATGAGGAACGGATCATGCTGTGCGTTGCATGCTCTGTGAAGACTCCCTCAGGAACTGGAGCTATTGTAGCCAAAGCAAAAAAAAGTTTCACAGTCAAAGTGCTGCAAAGAGCAGTGACAGTTAGTGTGCTTCAGTACACAAATAAACACACAATTGAAGATGTCAATCAAGATATCTGCTAAAAATAGTATTTTTAAAAAGAGTCTAAGAAACGTGGTGTGAATACCAATGTCTTTTTAATTTCAGAAATTATACAAAAATATATCCGTTTGTTGATATTGTATATAGACACAAGTCCACATAATCCTTGTACCCTTCTGTATCAGAACATGTACCCTTGTGCAATAACTCAATGATCATTTGAATTGTACGTACATTATAATCTCTCTCTATATACTGTTCCCAGATATATTATCCATTGATTTGTTGTTGTTGTATATTAATACATATACAGACACAAAGACTTTATAAAATGTTTATAAAAGGTTGCATATAAAACATTTCAAATTACAAATAATAAAGGTTAAGATTCCTTCAGTCAGCACAAGTGTTCATTATTTCAAGCATAGTGAAAAGTAGGATCATTTTGGAAGCATGAGAGAGGGGGAAAAAAAGAAAAGAAATGCCCTTGGGGAGCAGACCTTTGTGTCTTCACAAAGCCTGTTACATGCTGTGTAATTGCTGCTTTTTGCATAACCCCTTTGACAAAATGACAGGGATGATTAGATGTTGACAAAAGAAGACAAAAACCTTTAGTGGGTTTCGTACACAGATTTCAACAAAGCCTAAAAAAAGAAAAATATATATGTTTTTCCATGTTTTTTTTTCAATTTATGCTGACAACTTTAAAACTGCATAATCTGGAACAAGTTCTACAGTACAGTAATGGACAAAATAAATGCAATATAAAAGTATACACTTTTGTTTTCTTATGACAGTCATGTCCTTTGTTTTAAACATAGGCAGAAAGTGTTCAAGCACTAAAACAGACTTTCATTTCATATCTCTGCTTATTCAGAGCAACAAAAACGAATATAAACTGTGTGATATAGAAACAGCATATTTGTAAATTGATCACAATTAATAAACCTTACAGTGCAATTCAAACTTTACTGCACACAGTACCCAGGTTCACTGGAAAAACATGCCTGTGGCAACATTTCGGCCAAATTATTTTACAGTATGTTGCATCTTGCATGCAGCACTGCTAACGTTTAATCCTCCTCCAAACAGGTGGATGTGAATCTGGCAATGTTTCATTACACTGGTTGTTGTACAAATAATAGTCACAGTTTATGAATGAAACATTTGTGGCACTAAATGCTCTATCACATCTGATACAATGCCACTCACAATAAATTGTTAAAATTATGAGATAAAGACACATTTGCCATGTCATTTAAGCTTGAATCTAAAAGTCTTTAAGCTCTGTTGTAGTGACTTGTGTTTAAGCAGCACTCCTGCGGAAGTGCTCTGCATCAGATTTGCAGCGCTGCACCAAGTGAGTTACAGAGCAAGAAAACTATCAGATGGAGCATAACATAAGGAGCTGGTCACATGATGCAAACACTATGTACAGTATTAGTTTACAAATCATGCACTGTGTTAAAACTGTTCTGAATATTGTGCAAGGAACTGCAAAAATTAAGTCTTTATTAATAAATAATCATAATTTAATTATTTACTTTAAACATAATTTGTGTAAAAAAAAACAAACAAAAAACAAAAGTTGTTAGCGTTTAACCTCCACTATCATTTCAGCTTCTATAGGTACATTTTTGGATTTTTGCAAAAATGGAGGTAGAGGTACATTTTTCCAATGAGCCTATGTTGGAAGAAATTCAGACTGCAAAGAGATAAACAGTATTTTACATTTGAGGAGCTAGTGAATATTCTATATCATGTGCAATGTGTGTTTTCTCCATGACTTGTTAAATTAATTTGATTCAGTTTGATACTTGAGTTTTAATTCAATCACATCAACAAACCAATCACAAAAGAATCTATTTAAATCCTTGATAATGCAAAAATGTTATATTTGCAAAAGAATGAGCTTTGCAGTGCATATCTAGCAGTAGTGTTTAATGAGCTGCATTCAGACTTTTCAAATGCTTCTAGAGAGGGATACATAAGAATGACTGTTTGTCTTGTCTGATTCATCAGATTAAAGGACATACGGACCCAATTAGTCCAAATAGGAAGGTGACAATATTACATTTTTTGACAGTTGTTTTCCGAGCAACAAGAGCCAAACACAATCTGTGTCATGGATGTCTACTTTTTAAGGTCACTTTATTGGTTACATTGAGGCTTTTCTTTATTCTGCAGTCATTAGTATTGCTAGATCCCCACATTATTTGAACACGTCAAAAATTTTCAGATGAGATAAAAGGAATGAGAAAAAATGTATGTTATTTCAAACCTGTATGTAACACTTACAATATTCACACTGCTCCTTCTCATACAAACAAAGTCAATGATGACTGGAAGTGCCAAGCTACAAATCTATCATAAAGCACAGTAAAAGTCCATATTTTTTTATATTTGTGTGTGTGAGTAACTTTGTTCGGTCCAGTATTAAACAGTAAGATTATAAATGTACTTATTAAGTTTGCTTTACAAAAATCAAGATTAAACAGCAAAAAGACATGCACCATAAACAGAAGGTGGAGTTATACTAAAATGCCTTGTACTTGCTAAAAAGCAAATACTATCAATCAG
Source organism: Enteromius paludinosus (assembly GCA_032361165.1). Lineage (NCBI taxonomy): Eukaryota > Metazoa > Chordata > Actinopteri > Cypriniformes > Cyprinidae > Enteromius > Enteromius paludinosus. Next base: position 8,058 of record JAUMHQ010037609.1, on the reverse strand, counting down.
AATATGTAGAACAGGTTTGTTAGAAATGTTTTGATTTGGAGACCCTAGGTAAAATTTATGACATACAGTAGGCTTTAAAGGGTTAATGCCATAATTCTGGAACTTGATAGTTGCTCGTTTCCATAAACTTTTTTTTAATGAAAAAGAGCAGCATGAACATCCTGCTTAACATCTCTGTTTGTGGTTTATTAGTGAAAAAATGTAAACATGATTGAAGCAACATAAGGGGTTAGTACTGTAAATGAAACTGTTAATTTTCATTTTTTGGTTTATTATACTTGAAGTTAAACAGGTACTTGATACTGCATTCAAACTAGGTTTAGGTAAGGGATTATACTACTGGTGATAAAGTGATTTTGTTGTGCTTTATAGAAGTGACAGTGTTTTACTGAGGTGTTCTGTCTAATATAATGTGTTGTCAATATGCTATCCTTGTACATATGTGACAGAGCATTAGAAACATATCTCACCCCTTTAGATTCTGTTAGATTTCATAGTTTTAAAAAATAATTTTATGCTACAAATTTGTAAATGTCTTAATGCATACTGAAAAACAAGCAAAAATTAATAATCTTCATGTTTTGGTCTGAGAGCAAGATTAAGTCAGACAGTGGTGCAATAACTTCACTGAAAGTGCAAGAACTGACATCTTTGATAAATGTCATGAAAACCCATGAGAGGTTAGCAGCCAGTCAGTACAATCTACAGAATCATAAAAGATGAAACTGAAAAGTTTATATATATATATATATAGTGATTCCCTTCATGTATTACAGGTGATAAATCTACTTAGTGGCACATAAAAATCAAATTCGAGGCAAATCATTTTTAAGTTCAAAATCATGGTGCAGAGGCCAGTGTGTAATGTACTTCCAGTGCCAAAACACAATCTGACACAAATCTCAAAATTAGAGGCACTTCATATAAGCTGAAAAAAGTAGAACTAAAATTGAATCCACTAATTCCAAATGTATGTGCAACTTTATAGTGTGCTGCCATCATTTAAAAATTGTCTTCCTTAACATAGTTCTTACGTGGGCTTTTAGATGTTTGCTACGCTATTGAGATTTGGCTGTAATGAAGTAAGTTTCAGAAGCTTGATTCAGGCACCGCCTTCTTTCTGCCCAGAGAGTTTGTACTGTAGCGTGTACGTTGCAGGGTGTTCTGAGAACCCCTGTCCATTGGAACGCTCTGCGGTTGAGCACTGGCCGTGCTGTTCCTGTGTAGAGATGCCGTCCTTCTTAAACTTAGATCGGCCTTGCTTTGAATATTGGAAGAACTTTGTGAGCGTTTGATGTTTGATGACCCGCGACTCACCTTGCCATTTGCAAATTCATCTCCGAGTCTGCTACGAACTTGGTTAGTGCTATTAGCTTTACCTTCTGAAGTTCTTTTGTGTGTCCCATTGGAAAGAGAAACTCCAGATGGGCTCTTCACCTCTGCGTCACCCCTTTTCTCAGATTCACTGTCTCGAGACCTCCGAAGCGAGTCTTTCTTCATGAAACCGCCTTTTAAAAAAGCAAAGACACTATCGTGGTTTTTTGTCTCCTGTCCCTTTCTCTGTTTCTCCTCTAGACGGTGTCGCTCCTCGCCTGGACCATCCCTGTGTGTTGTTTCCCACCCGCTTGGACCACTGGAACTGGATTGGATGCCTGTGCCGGAGCTGTTTCTGGACTGTGATTTGTCCTGTTTTGATTTTCTGCTGCTCCGTCTTGTCAAAGTTCCATCTTCTCTTGGTCTATTGCTGCTGCCGGGTTGTTGGCCCGTTGCTTTCTCTGAGCTGCTTCTTTCTTGACCCTGTGGTATTTTGAGCAACTCTGATGGTCCGAGGCTGCTGTGGCTTGAAGACTTGGCTGTGGATTTTTTCGTATCTTCTTCTTTACCATTTTCTTTATTGGAAGGTCGAGTCATTAGGGCAGCAATGGGGTCTTTGGTGCATCTTGGCCTTCTGCCAGACTCTAAATACTCGACCAGCTCTGCAGGACCCTTTGCAGGAGCTTGGGCAGGCTTGTGACGGTCTTTGTTACCAAAGGACCATCGCAGTGGAAGCACTCTGGTTTTGGTGGGGCTTTTCATGCTTACGCTACGCCCTTGGATTCCTCGCACGAAAGGTCTGCTTTCAAACCCACCTAGAGACACTGATATTTACACAATATTTACCACAGGGAAAAAACACATTGCTACAACAAAACTCTAGTGAAATCTCTGTCAAGAAGAATAATTTTAAGTATTTACATTTCTTATTTACAATGACCAGAACAAACTGGATGGGTACACTCACCTCTCTCTTCCATTGAGGGTTCATTTTTAAAGACAGGAGACTCTGGGTAGTCTGGGATGGAAGAAGGGCATGTTGTGGAAGACCGTGATACCATACTTCCTCTTTTACTGTCACCATTCAAACGGATGAGCCAGTGATCTGACATGGAGGAGCTGGTGGAACCTGTACATTGAGACGGTGAAGACTGTTTAGTGGCTGGTCCATCTTTCTCCTAGACATTGGCTTAAAGCATGCTGCACAGTCTCACTGCCCCTTTATTTTTAATAACTACAATTCATCACCCGCACATCTTCGGTATTATCGTTTCCATGACGACCGAGTCATGCATATGCAGCGGCATCTTAGCCCAGTCAATATGAACTCAAATAAAACCCATCATTCAATTTTTACAGTTCTGCCATTCATGATTACTGCATAAGAATTTTTAATTATATTTTATCCTTATAGAGATTGCAAGGGAGAGACAAGTGGAAATTAACTGCAATTAACTCACTATAAATACTGTCGATTAAGCCTTTAAGAGAAACTGTTTTGTACAATTAACAAAAAATATTTTTCTACACGCACAATTCTGTCCCTGGTAACACTGGCTTTTTCTTGCAATCAATGTGGATCATTCACATTGCAATATATATATATATAAAATATTTCTCCTGCTTTCTACTTAATGTTGACCCACTGCTGAAAAGGTCATTCAGCCTCCATCTGCAATGTGGCCACAAAGGTCTAATTTACTTACCTCTGACCGAGCTGTTGGCGGACCAGGGTGGGATGACATTTCTTCTCTGGTAGAACAGGATATATGCCCCTCGTGTGCACAGTTCCTCCTCGGGCACAATCTCCACACTGCTGTCGTCATAACTGTACCAGTGGCCATCCACTGAGTTCCTACAATAGGCTATTTTACAAAGACATATGCTGTTATCTCTGTGTGTGTGCACAACTGCATTTATGCCATTCAACAGTACGCATCTCAAAATAGAATCTTTTCTAACAATGTATGTCTTTCAATTTATTAAATTTACCACATCCTTGCAGGATAAAAGTATACATTTCTTAAAAAAAAGGGAATAAGAAAAACTTATATATATATTATATACTTTTAAATGGTTGTGTAGATTGATGCAAAATATTTTTTGTTGTACTTTAGAACATTTATATATTTGTATATATATATACACAATAAAACAAAAAATAAATAAATAAATAAACAAATTAGTGTACATATATAAACAAATTTTACAAAGTATCTCAAAAACACAATAAATAATATAGACATTGTTAAGTGTTCATGATCTGGACAGCTTGGGGGAAGAAACCGTTCCTGTGTTTGGTCGTTTTGGTGCTAAGTGCTCTGTAGCATCGACCAGATGCCAACAGATTAAAGAGGGAGTGTGCCGGGTGTGAGGGGCCCAGAGTGATTTTCTTAGCTCTTTTGCTCACTCTGGATACGTTCAGTTCTTGGAGAGTGGGGAGGGATGTTCCAGTGATTCTCTCAGCAGTCCTGACTACCCTCTGCAGTCGTCTGAGGTCAGATTTGGTAGCTGAGCTGAACCAGACAGTTATAGAAGTGCAGAGGATAGATTCAATGATTACTGTGTAGAACTGTACCAGCAGCTCCTGCAGCAGATTAAACTTAGGCAAAGGGAGTATAACCTCTGTTGGGCCTTTTTGACAATGGAGTCAATGTGAGTATCCCACTTCAGGTCCTTAAAGATCGTGGTGCCCAGGAACCTGAATGACTCTACTGTGGCCACAGTTCTGTCCATGATGGTGAGTGAGGGGAGAGCAGGAGAGAGGGGAGGTTCCTCTTGAAGTCCACAATCATCTCCACTGTATTGAGCGTGTTGAGCTCCAGGTTGTTAAGACTGCACCAGACAGACAGCTCTTTAACCTCCTGTCTGTGAGCAGACTCGTCACTGTCCTGAATGAGGCCGATGAGAGTGCTGTCGTCTGCAAACTTCAGGAGCTTGACAGAGGGGTCTTTAGAGGTGCAGTCATTGGTGTACAATGATATTATTGATATTACATATATATATATCTCTCGGCGAAGGTGGTCGAATCTTCTCTCCCTCCCTTATCTCTCCATGCTTGCTTCTCTTGTCTTGTCTTGTGAGTCTATCAATGAGACTCTTTTTGTCCTGCTCTTCAAAACAAAAAGGAATAATGGATTTGATCAACTGGTCTCTAAACGCAATTGATACAATCTTCTCGACAAGAAGCGTGGGTTCTGGGGAACCTACTTGTCCTGCTGGGACGTTTGCAGGTGGATACATGATGGATGGATGGGAGAAGTGGCGCATTGTGTGCCTGGCAGCACTGTCTCTGGAGGATGTTGAAGATATCTACCTATTCGTAACTCTGATAACAGAGATTCTGCTGATTGGATTAGGTGGGGCACTTGGATATCGACAAATTTTAAAAGCAGCCAGTCTCAACCCCAATAGACGAGAGCTGTTAGCACTCAGACTGTGGCTTTGGACCGCAAATTGGATAACATCTTGGTGAAACTAGCAGCTATGCAACGGAATTTGGACAGACCTGGAGACCAGTGACAGACATTAGATATCTGCGAAACTGGCAGATATTTATCCAAATTGGAAAGTACCGTTTTTCTATTCTATTTTTCGGCTTCTCCCTTCTTTAGCTGGCACCTGGCCCTGGGCCAAGGCTGTGCTGGAGACTAAACTCCCCTGAAGAGCAAGATAACGAGACGCTTTGAAAAAACTCCTTTCCCTTCTCCAAGGACACCTGGACGAACTGTTTACAGTCCTCCCAGGCAAACACATCATTGGCACGCACACACAAATCATGACACAGCTACAGATAGACAATCTACCTTCCCCCCCATCCAACGCCTTCATGTGTGGGTAGGCGAGTCTGGGACCAGCGCTCTCCAGAGTTGTTTACCCACATTGGACATTTCCACATCCCCTGTACCCTCCAATGTTGCAATGCTGTCTTGTTATTATATGTTTTATGTGCTTTACTGAGGTATTTTTTACCCCTGATCGCACACTGCCCAGTGTACACTGGACAGTCTGGGAGGGATTTTTTGTACCGTTGTTTTCCTAATGTATTTTATTCCTTATTTTCTATGATGGCGCCGGTAAGGTGGCTGCCGTCGCGACTCTGTGGTCGCACAAAATCATTTCACTGCATATTGTTCTCTGTATGTGTAACGCCGTAGGCGTTTCTTGTGTGTTTGTTCAATGCTCCATGTGTTACTTTGTTTTTGTCTCTGCCATGTGTGTTTGTAACTCCGCCCCTTGCTATTAGTGTTGATCCTCTGCCAGCTCTGTGTTCCAGGTGTCACGTGTTTAGTCTTCATTAGTCATTGAATAAATACTACACCCCATTTCTTGTATCTCTGTCAGTCGATGAAGTTCCATGTGCGTTTGTGGATTGTGTCCATCTTGCTTTGTTCAGATTATCCTTTGTTTATTATTAAATGTTCCTCTTTCAAGAGAATTCATGCTTCCCGTGTTTCCGTGCAACTGGAAAAGCTTGTGTCTCGCTTAACCTCAGCTACAGTTTGTGACAGTATGATTGTGTATGTGACAAATAAAATTTGAATTTGATATACACACACACACATCTATATCTATATCTATCTATATATCTATCTATATATATATATATATACATATTATATGTATATTTGTATATATATATGTATATAGAGAGTTTAGCTGCAAAAATTTTTTGACATTTGGATTTTATTATTGGAAATCACTGTTCAGATGTACCTTAATCTATGTGTGAATTTCTGCCATTAATAACATTTCAGAATGTACATTTTAGACCTATTACAAAATGTATTTTTTCACAAAACACGATATCCGCCAGGCCAGTTTCTTTACAAAGGGCGATATAATGGTTATAGAATGAGCGAGGGAGCGCAGCATCCCCTGGGAAGAGAGTCGTGTACCAAACACAAACCAGCTGTTATCAATCTTTCTATCAGCACGTCCCCATCGTAAGCCAATCAAGTCGCTATTCACAACTATAAATAGGCCAGTTTCCTTCCCTTCCGCATCTCGTTTTTGCATTTCCCTCCGCTTCCCCTTCTCCACTGTTCGTTGCTTCTATGGGGGCACGCCCCTGTATAGGGCTCGCGTTACTAGGGCTCGGGGATCATCCCGGCTCGCCCCTGACAGCTAGCCAAACTTGCCATTATTTATCATTGAGGAAGCGCGAACTCGTGAAATGGTATTACAGTAGTAGAATATAGCTTAAGGTGGATATATAGCGTTTTGCAAAAAAAAAAAAAAGTTATGTTATGTTGTGTGTTCTGGCCAAAACTAACTCAGAATCGTATTATTATTAATCAATCTTTGTATATACTATTCCATATATTTATGATGTATTGTTTTTTTAACCAGTTTAAGATGTTTGACAATGTTAAAATAAATATGTTGCATTTTGGCATGATTTTTGACTTATTTATTAACTATTTATGGACATAAAATTCAATAAAAAATATCCTGGATTTGAAGAATATTGTTTCCCTGGCCTTGAAAGAACTTGACTGTTGAAGTCTTAAATAATAACGTCAAATAACCAACATTTCTCAAAATGGATATATATCGTTTTGCAGCGAAACTCTATATACACTATGACCGTAAGTATATGTGTTCACTCAAAGGAAGTTTTCCTGTGAATAAATTTAGGGAAAGATCCATTGTTTTTGCTACGGGAGGATTAGTCAGAGTTACTCTGTACACATTCCTTCAAGCAATAAACTGGCCTTATCAGTCGGTTGCCATGGAAATCAAAGGCCTGGTTTGCCTTATCAACGGCCCTTCGGGGAAGGATACAAAGACACTAGTATTTGCAGTTTGAGTTACCTCTTGGGTTGGTGAAAGCGGTACTAAGGATTATTAACGTTTGTTAAATGTAACAAATAGTTTGTGCTCGATTGGATCAAATACTACATCTGGCATAACCAATTGAGCTCAGATAAACACTTTCTGTTTACTTTAAGCTTCCAGTGTATTAGACAGCTCTATAATGGAGCAGTTCTACATCATTAGAGGCGGTGATGCACCGACCGAGAGTGATCATAACGTGCATATGGAACCATCAGCTGTTAAACGCTCTCGCAGGTCTTTGATGTTATACATCGACCGGTGGCTGCAGCGTCACTTCAAGTCAAACACATGATGTCTGTACTAGTGCCAACAAAAGCACAAAGCACAATGCAAATGACTCACGAGAGAACAACAGGTGTGTTTTGATTTGAAGTGTTGCCACAGCCATATCCGATGCGCTTGACAGCTGATGCTTCCATATGCACGTTATGATCGCTATGAGCGCTCTCGCTTTCGTTCCCTGCAGCTCCACCTCTAATGATGTAGGACTGCTTGTCATGTTGGACACTGTCGAATCAAAAGAATCTACGGTACTTTGATTAGATGTTGTGCCGAATTGCGCGCATGCTCTCTGTCACACGCACAGACACATAAACAGAGGTAGAGCGGTCCGTGTCAACATACCTTTTATCTTTGGGCTTTTTATGGGAAGTAGCACGTCTTTACAAGTCAATAGGTGCAAGTCCAAGTGAAAGTCACAAGTTATTTATGTTAAAGTCCAAGTCGAGTTACAAGTATTTTTATATTTTATCAAGTCGAGTCTAAAGTCATTCAATTCATGACTCAAGTCTGAGGGTGTACCCACACTAGGCATGGTTGGCGTGAACCGGGCCAGAGTACGATTGTCCCCCCTCCCCACTCCTCCTCTGGCCTGCACTCACATATAATTTTAGCAAATGTGTC
>JAUMHQ010037579.1:0-11861 GCA_032361165.1 Enteromius paludinosus | reverse complement strand
ACATAAAACAGAAGGCAATACAATATACAATACTGAAATAAGGGCACATGGTATTGAGTGCAAATCTGAAAGAGTAGCATCTTATAAGCTCAGCAGCAGCATGTTGTAATATGTATTGGCAGTAGTCTTACTGCTTGCACTGTTGCAGCAGCAGCCTTACAGATCAGTTACACCAAGACTAAATACATTAACACTGTCATGTACTTTACCAAGCCAATCTCTACAAAAGTTGTCATGACAGAGATAATTTTGCATCATCCAAATGACTATTTGTAAAAAATTCACATTGCATTCTTCATTTTTGTATCTGACATTTTTGTGTCGACCCAAACTCTGTGCTTTATGGTCTCTGTGCTTTAAGTCTATTTTATTTAGCACCGTCTTAAAAATCCACTGCATTGACGGTTAACTTTTATTAAAATCTCAATACTTCAGAGGATTAAGTGAAAGAAACTGGTCAATTCATAAAACTGAATAATTAATTCACAAATTAATGGCATTGCAGCAGGCACATGCACAGGTAGGGCCCAACCTGTGCAGAGCACATGGCCTTTTTGTAATTACAGAAAGTGTTTTTTTGTTTTAATAAATCAATGCTATTGGTAACCCTTTACGTCTGTTTGTCTTTTTAACAAATATTTAACCATTTAAAGACATAAAAAAGTTTATATTTTAGAACCGCTCAAACTGTCAGTCAAACTTCACAATTCCGCCCCCTGGAGCGCACGTCAGTCAGAGTCATAGAGCAGAAGCAGATGCACGTCTCCGTCTTGTAACGGTAAAATATCTTATTGTTTGAATAAGTGCAATGTTGTATTTATGAAACACTAGTATGCCTATAAAGGTTCATATAATGCATCATCACAGCGGTGTGATGTTGTCGTTTTAATGATGGACAACTTGCAAACATTTGCTTGTTAAAAAACCCTCGTGTAACTGCATTTGAGTTTGACACAAAGCAACCGAGTGATCCTTGTCAGCTAGGTAAAATATATTATAAGAAATTTCTATTTTGATTTTATGGCTATCTACTGAATGTGCTGATGCATGTAATTTATTAACATTTCATCATATTATATAGCCTATGGTCTCACAGCATGGTAGTTTAAAGTTTACAATGCTATTATATTATGCATGTATATTTGGCTAGATTAAAAAAAAAAAATCTAGTATTATATACTCCCGCTCGTTTTAACGTGTATAAACATGGTTTACTACTGTAATAATGTTGTATTAAATAAAACATTATTTTACACAATGAGAATCATCAGGTCACTGTGCATTCTATATATTTTATCATGCAGAGTGTAATCTGCATGTATTGGGTTGGGGGGTTGGATGTTCCCTTTTTCAGTTTTAGCACATGCCCCTCAAAAGGTCTTTGCATGGCCCAGCATTACAGGATTATTTGCCATAAAAACAAGGCACACATATAGCACTAACTTCTGAAATGATCTGTAGAGTTTTATTTGGCACAGAAGTTACACTCAACTCACACTTAGCATTACCTAGAGCTCTGGATGCAGTGGATACTGCAGAAAACATCATCTGCCGTCATTGAGACAGGCTGTGAGGAGGCTTTGTGCCGCGTCAGGCTGGTATTGTGAAGGGACTCTGAGGTATTCTGTGCATTGCTCATACATCATTTTCACCTCATGAACAACACCTGAGCCTGCAGGGACACTCCTGGACAGCAGACGCACTGCAGTGACAGATATATCCAACAACATCATTACTTATAAAATAACATTACATTTTAAGAGGATAATTCAGTAATTATCTTGCAAACTTGCAAACATTTTTCCTCTCTTTCACTTTTTCATATTCCATAGTCATATATCCAAAACTATTTGTCATCGAACCTGATACGCCTGAATACAGCATTTGTGAACTGAACACACACACAAATGAGTTGTTTTTCCTACTTTTATAGTGTTCCCTTTGTTCTTTTTCACACATAAGATCACTATGCACCGTCATTAAGAGCTGCATGAACAATCTTTAAAAAATGCATCTTTGAGTTCCACAGAATAAAGTTTGGTTCACACAAAGGACAATAAGTATATAGTTCCAAAAATGGTTCTCAGTCCACACTACAGCTGATAAAGTGATAGTAGTGATAAAGGCACAGAGAAACTTTATGGCACCCTATCAGAATCAATCAGCTCGAGGATTTAAAGAGACAGAAAGGCATGTGCTTAGAATAAACAGACATTATCTTCTGCTGGTGTGGACACTAGTTTCTTTATAGTTATTGTTCTTGGTGTGAACAGGCCTTATGTCAGCTTTATGGTTATTGGTTGAATTATTTCTTTTAAACTTAATAAGAAACATACAATATCAATAAAGTGATTTTCTTAAATAATAATAAAAATATGAATACAATTGCATTTTTTCCATATTAATTGATCCTATAGGCCTGTCTTCTTTCTATTAGTATGTGAAGTGTTTTAACTCTGACAAGGTGTCACAGATACACTTAGCTCTTCATTACTATCATTATCATCACCATTGCCATAATCAAACTTCTCACTTTACTCTATAGACTAATGACACACACCTGTTTCTTATCTGCATCTCTTCAAGAACTGCCACCATCCAGCCACCATTTCCTTCATCTCCACTGGTCCTGTACAATTGCCAAGTTCTATTTCATTGATTCCTTTCTAGCCGCTTCATTATGCAATGGACACTGTGGACTCTTTCTCTACTGGATCCACTAAAATTGAGTAATGCTTATTGTTCCTGTGTTTATATACATGTTGATGTTTAGACAAAACAGGATTACCATTTCCCTGTGTTTTTCCCTTCTTTGGTCTCCATTCAGTTGTCTTATTGTCTACTCACCTACTACCCATTAAAGATAATTCAGACCCGGAGTTTAGAGTAAACATTCAATGAGGAAAAACATAAAGCTCAATGACGAAAACATTAGAACAATATACATGCAGTACATGCATACAGTTGATGTTTCTGCAAATCGTGTGGACATTTAGAACATAAAATTTCTAAATGTCACAGAAAACGGAAGTGACGTGTCAGCGAGACAGACAGACAGACGAGAGCTCCCTTAAGTTAATTTCTTATCGTCTATTTTCAATCACAAACCTATTTTATAAACCATAATTTTTGCTTCTTATAACGTGTGAATATATCACCTATTGCATTTTACAAAAAACAACCGGATTGCTTTGTTATCACTATTTTAGTTTTGATTTCCTGACTCTGCTAGCTTTAGCTCATTAGCAGCAGCAGCAGCGTGGTCGCCCCTAACCTTGTTTGCATTGTCTATACACTACTCACACACATTGTTTACTCTCGGTTATGTGCTTTAATGGTGAATTTGTGTCTACCTTTGAGTGCAGGGGAGGACACGTTTGAGCTGCACTCGTTGCAGCTCGAGCTGGAGGCCATGGAGAAGCAGATACTGGAGTTGCTGGAGAAACAGACTGAGCTGAGGGAGCGGAGAGCAGTTCTGGAATCCTCCCGGGTGAGTATACAGCGCGATACTCTGACCACCTCCACACCGTGTGCTTCTCTGCACAGGTCCCATGCACCCCAGACGTGATCTTCCCAGATGTCCTTCACTCCGGTGCCGGGACACAGACCCTGGGTCCAGCAGCAGAGAAAGAAGCGAGCTAGAGCCCGGTCAAGGACATCCCCCCCTCCGGCCTTCGAGATCTCCACCCGGAACCGCTTCGCTGCCCTCCGCGAGACGGAACGTAACGCTGTGATCGTCGGAGATTCCATTGTCCAGTACGTTCGTGCTACCTTTGCTAAAGGCAAAGTCCACACTCACTGTTTTCCTGGTGCTTGCGTTCTCAATGTTTCTGCACAGATACCCTTGATCCTGAAGGAAGGCGAGAGCGTCGGCGCGATCGTCCTGCACGCGGGGGTGAACAACACCAGGCTGCGGCAGACGGAGGTTCTGAAGAGGGACTTCAGCAGCCTGATCAAGACCGTTCGCAGCATGGCGCCCGCGACCAGGATCATCATGTCAGGACCACTTCCCACGTATTGACGTGGGCACGAAAGGTTCAGTAGACTTCTTGCTTTAAATGAATGGTTACTGTCATGGTGTAAAGAACAGAAACTGCTCTTTGTTAATAATTGGAATCTTTTCTGGGAGCGTCCTAGGCTTTTCCGTGCTGATGGCCTGCACCCCAGCAGAGTCGGAACGGAACTGCTATCAGACAACATCTCCAGGATGCTACGTTCCATCTGACTAGTAAGTACAATCTCAAATGATTGCTACGATGCCTTTTGTTCTGAACGCTTAGACGATAGTACTTGCACTGTCCAGTGTATAAAGACAGTGTCTGTTCCCCGTCAAGTGAGGTCAAAACATAAATTTAGGATCTAGAAAAAATCTGATCGAAATAAAACTAGAAAAAAACTAAATACATGAACAGAAATCATTTTTAAAGCTTGGGCTCCTAAACATAAGATCACTTGAACCCAAAGCAGTTATTGTGAATGAAATGATCACAGATAATAGTTTTGATGTACTCTGCTTAACAGAAACCTGGCTAAAACCTAATGATTATACTGGTCTTAATGAGTCTACTCCACCAAACTACTTTTACAAGTATGAGCCCCGTTAGAGTGGTGGTGGTGGTGGTGATGCAACAATATACAGTGATATTCTCAATGCTACTCAGAAAACAGGATGCAGGTTTAATTAATTTGAAATAATTTTTCTTAATGTTACTCTGCCAGATATACAAAAGAAATCTCTTGTCTTAGCTATTGTGTATAGACCGCCAGGCCCATATACAGACTTCCTAAAATAATTTGCAGCATTCCTTTCCGAACTATTGGTTAATTTTGATAAAGCACTAATTGTTGGGGATTTTAACATTCACGTTGATAATTAAAATGAAGCATTAGGTCTTGTGTTTACTGACCTGATAAACTCTTTTGGAGTAAAGCAAAATGTTATTGGGCCCACTCATCGTTTCAATCACACGCTAGATTTAATTATATCACATGGAATTGATCTTACTGATATAGATATCGTGCCTCAAAGCGATGATGTTTCTGACCATTTCCTTGTATAGTGCATGCTGCGTATCACTGATATTAACCATATGGCTCCACGTTATCGTCTTGGAACTATTGTTCCTGCCACCAAAGATAGATTTACAAATAACTTGCCTGATTTATCTCAACTGCTCCGTGTACCCCTTAATACACAGGATTTAGACAAAATGACTAGCAATATGGGTACCATCTTCTCCAATACTTTAGAAGCTGTTGCACCCATCAAAGGGAAAAAGGTTAGAGTAAAACATATTGCGCCATGGTACAACTTTCTTTCTCTCAAGAAAGACACTTGTAATCTTGAGCACAAATGGAGAAAAACTAGTTTAATTTAGTTTAGTTTAATAAAGTTTAATTTGAATATTTGGATGGAAAAATAGCTACTGCAAACATGTAGAATGCGGGCAATTGCTAAGTTGTTCTGAGTGGTTTAAAACACACTGCTGATTGCTAGGGCATTCAACTGTCTTAGAAAATATGAGCAGTTCAGTGTCAAGTTAGTTAATCAGTTGTTCTTCCTCCATCATAAGAAGGGAAGTAAACTAAAATATGCTGAGGCTAAGGTGGCAAAAGGATCCAGGGATGGGGATCAACCCTGTGACACTAGACCGCAAATTGCTTCTTAATGAGCTGATTATTCATTACAAGCTCTCCCTCTTTCATTTCAGATTAAGTGTAGCACGAAACTATACTGTCCAGAGGTGCTAATGTACTGCTAGCATCATCTCTAATGGAACACAATTTACCTTCATGGTCAAGATGCACTACTGGGTCAAATTATCCGCTATTCTAATAATAGTAATAGTTTTTATTTATATAGCGCCTTTCCAGAGCTAAAGGACACTTTAAAATGAATGAAACTGAAAAGATAATCTGAACAGACATTGGAAGAAAACAGTAATCAAGTTGAGAAACCTTAGGTCAACAAACATTTAAGAAGTTAAATTTAACAAACTGGAAATAAAAAACAAGACCTAAGAGACAAACATGCAAAGGACAAGAAGATTAAACAGAGCAGTCAGTTTATTGACTCAGAGGTGTAACATTCAGAAAATTTTTTAAGTAAAGTTTTAAGTAAAGATTTAAATTCTGAGATATTATAAACAGAATGGAGTGAGTATGGTAGAGAATTCCAAAGTTTAGGTGCAGTAACACTAAAAGATATTCCTCCCATTGAAGAGAGGTGGTACCGATGGACCATGAGAAGGCCAGAATCAGAGAAACGTAGTGAGCGGAGTGTAGTGGACAAGCAAATTGTAAAGATTAGAGGGAGCTTAGCCATTTAAGAATTTAAAAACAAGTAGGAGAATTTTGAATTTAATACGATCATTCAAGATTGGGGTTATACAAGCAGAACGTTTGGTATGGGTGAGTATTCTAGCCGCAGAGTTTTGAATATATTGTAATCTGGAGATGGAGCTGGCATGTAGATTAATGAGAATTACAGGGGCATTACAGAAATCAATGCGTGATGAGATGAAAGCATGGATGACAGTTTCAGCATCTTTGGTACTGATGAAGGGACGCAGTTGGGCAATACAACGTAAATGGAAGAATGAGGATTTAGTGCCAGATTTAATGTGAGTTTGAAAGGACTGTGTGGAGTGAAATATTACACCTAATTTTTTGGCAGAAGTAAATGTTTTGACAACACACTCACTCCAACTCGTCACATTTTGACGCTTGGTCAAAACAGATTTGCGTAATTTTTTGCCGCTCAAGGTACCCCTTTTCAGAAACATTTAGACGTGAGGGGTCCTCTGTTGTTTGGCTTAATGAAATCTAATGGTTTGCATGCATATATAAATGCATTATATATATTTTAGTTTTATTGGAGCACCAAACTCCACCCCTACCCTAAATCTACCCACCACTGAACAATATAAACACACATATAGGGAAATGCAGTTACTGTACAGGTATTTATTGCACAAATGTAGTTGTAAACCAATTTCAAGAGAAAGCGTGGTCAAAATGCAACCCAGCTGCTAACAATCAGCTAATCATTACGGCCTTCATTGTTAGCCAATCGGACCACTAAAATTCCACTATTAATAAGCCAGTTTCCTTCCCTTAATTATCTCGCTTTTGCATTCTTCGGAATCCACGCCAGAAACTTCGATCATGTCTTAATCTGAATCTTCAGATTACGCTAATGAGGACCCGATCCTCAGAAGGCGAGCCAACAACCTCCAGCCACCCTAACTCAACTCTCAGCTCCACCCGAGACTCCACGCAAACCCGAGGCTGCTAGCCAAGGCCGCAGGCCTACTCGCTTAGCTGCCACTTCTCCAGCGAGATGCTGCTATCGCTCTTCTCCACCAACCCACTCACCGCAAGTTTCACCAGCCTCATCTTACGCATCTGCTCATTCTTCCACAAGCAAATGTACTATCCCAGCTCTCCTCTCTCCTTTTTCCCCCAGTCCTGCAGACCGCAGGGTGGATTGCGGCGAATTCACCCTCACTCTCAAGCACTCTCCATCTCTCCAACCCTTCACGTTCTCTTTCTTTTCAAGAATTCACTATTGCTTTTTCACGCTTCATGGATGTCATCTGTTCTGTCTACCCCCACAGGAGACACGAGCTGGGAGACTATCTAGCTATTGTAATGGAGCTTGCGTCCTGCTACTGGGGTACGCATTTCTACACTTATCACCGTATGTTTTCCGCTAAAGCTGCACTCCGCGTGTCTCAGTGGAATCAATGTACCTACTGGGGCGCGTTGGATTTGGACTTACACAACCGCGTTTTTACTGGTTGCCGCAATTTCTGCAGGTCTGTTTCCCACGCCACTTCTTCTTGCCCTCTGATCAATTCCTCTCTCCCTTCGGTCTCTGATCCTCCTAAATCCTCCAGCTACGTTCCCCACATCCCCTCTCTCTTTCAACAAATCATTCTCTGCCCACCTACATCTACCTGCTACCATGCCAAATCCATCTGTTCCATTATCAATAAAAATGCAAAAAAGTATTTATCGACTCCTGTAAATGTGTCTAAACTAGCCAAAGAACTGTGTTTCCATCCTGATCCTAACTTTACCCATTATCGGTTGTCAGGTTTTTGGAGTTTGCAGCCTACCCTCCCAATCTCTTATCTGTCCAAACCTCCTCTCCGCCGCTACTGATCCTGAATCAGTCAAGCTTCTTCTCAAAAAAGATTTAGAAAAAAGAATTAGCCAAATTCATGATCGGCCCCTTCCCTGCTCCTCCCTTTAGCATCTATAGAATCAGCCCTATTGGTGTCGCCACAAGAAAATTTTTTAGGCAAAAAACGCCTGATTATCGATCTCTCATCCCCACATAATTTCTCCACTCCCAGCATAAATAGCTTAATTCCCATTGAGGAATTTTCCCTAAACGACCAAGGCATATCCATCATCAAATCAGTTGGCAGAGGCTCTTGGATGGCTAAAGTAGGCATCACCTCAGCTTTCAAAATCATGCCGGTCCACCCAGATTTCTGGCATCTCTTTGGCATGCAGTGGCTGAACCAATTCTATTTTGCAGTTCACCTCATTTTCAGATGCAAAAGCAGCCCCAAGATTTTTGACATGCTCTCTGAAGCCATCTGCTGGATCCTATCCAACAACTACCAGATTAACCACCTCATCCACCTACTCAATGATTTCCTGATCATTTCCCCTCCAAATGCCATCCCTGCTACTGACTTGAGAAAAGTCCTGCACATTTAGTCTGAGCTCGGCATCCCAATAGCCCAGGAAAAAACCATAGGGCCTAGCACCTGTGTCGAATTCCTAGGCATTAACCTAGATTCCCTCAAATTTCAAGCCTCCCTCCCCAAAGAGAAAGTAGACTGTATTATTCTGGCCACAAACAATCTCATTTCTAATCCCCAATGCTCTAAAAGAGAGCTTCTGTCCGCGCTGGGTTATATTAATTTCGCCATGCGCATCATCCCACAAGGCCGAGCCTTTATCTCCCATCTCCTAACCCTCGCCTCCTCAGTCCCCACCCTCGAAGACACATTCTCTCTCGGAGACGACTGTCTCAGAGATCCCCTCCCACTGCAGAGATCCCCTCCCACTTAGCATCCTCAGCCCTTTACGAAATCTATCCCATCGTCATTGCAGCCGCGCTCTGGGGTAATGAATGGACCCTATGCATTGCGATCCATTGCGATAACGAAGCAACGGTCCACTGGATCAATAAACAAAGATCCCACTCCCAAGCTATTATGCCCTTCATTAGAAAGCTGGTTTGGATCTCAGCAACCAACCAGTTTATTCTAACAGCTAAACATATTCCCAGAAAAGAAAACATTATCGCTGACTCTCTCTCTCTCGTTTTCTTTTTCAGAAATTCAAGACGCTGGCCCCAGATGCAGACCCCCTGCCGACCCCAGTACCTCCCTTTTCTCAACTCATGTTCCATTAAACCATCCCCTGAGGCCCCTCTACGAAGCTTCTCTATCTTCTATACTCCAAGCCGTCGCTCCCAGAATCCTCCAATCATATATTACAGCGTGGAGGTCGTTCAAAACCTTCCATTCAAGCTTCAACCTGCCCTTCTCCGATTTTTCGCTCCTCTCTATAACCTCATTCATTTCATATCTAAACACCTACAAATCACTCCAAGCCAGTTCCATCAAAGGTTATCTAAGCGGAGTACAGTTTTTCTATAAACTACTGTACGGCTCTCCCTCCCCCACCATCTCCAATGCTCAAACTTCCCTGCTGCTAAAGGGTATCCAAAAACAAAACCCACCCCATCCCGACCAAAGACTTCCTATTACACTCGAAGTCCTGAGTCCTCCTCTTTTCATGTATTAATCCAGAAAGATTTTCCTCCCACTCTTTCTGGATAGGTGCAGCTACAACCGCAGCCGAAAAAGGCCTGCCTCCCAATATAATTCAAACGCTCGGCCGCTGGTCTTCAGAAGCCTACAGGAACTACATTCGTTCCGACCCTGCATCCATTCAAAGAGCTATGCAATCTCTCATCACCCACATACCATACAAAAATAAATAAATACATAAATAAAAAATCCCACCCCTTTTGCCATGACTCTTTTTCTACCACCTATTGCCAACACTCCCACTTTTGCAGGGGCTCTCCCCATAAGGCCTGCCCATGTACTGGGTTCCCCAACCTTTTCATACCTTCTTCTTTCCTATCAACCTCTAGGAGAGGCCCACACGAAGGCTCCCGTAGCCATCCCGTAGGGGCTCCTTCCTGACGAGAAAGGCTGCGCAGAGAACCTCCTTTCTCTGCAGAGGCTTTCTTCTTCTCCTTTAATCCCTCCGCTCCATTACTTCTTCCCCCCTCCCCCTATAAGCTATCCACCCTTCCCCTCAGCCAGCCGGCTACCCTTCCCCACCCGCCTCCAGGGCCTATCCTAACTACCAGCCACTGAGGCTCCCTCCACCGGCCTCAGCCGAGGCATTCCTCTCCACCTCGCCTTTTAAAAACCAGCCCGCACAGAGGTTTTTCCCACCTTCTGTTGGGGCTACCCTCCCTCCTACCCACTACCTCAGCCAAGGTTTTCCCGTCCTATCTCCCTCTAGGCCTACGCTCAGGTCCCACTCCTCAGCAGAGGCTTAGTCTCCCTTCCTCCCACCTCAGCCGAGGTTAAATCCTTCCAGCCACTCCATTAATGCCAAGCTCCCCCACCTCCTTCCCACCTCCGCAGAGGCTCCCCAGCCACTCACCTCAGCCGAGGTCTTTTATTCCCTCCCCGCTTCCCCTAAAGCTTCCTACCAAGAACCTTCCCCCAACTTTTCCTTCCACCACCCGCCTTCCTAGCTGGCTTCAGAGTTTTTCCCGTCCAAACCTTCCCAGCTCCTGCTTCCGCCGAGGCAGCCACCCCTCAGCCGAGGTTCCAAACTCCCAAAAAAACCTGCTGCTCCCCTCCCCTCCATCCCAAACCAGCAGATTTCTCCCTCCAGCCTCAGCTGAGCACGCTCATTCCTGAGAAAGATCATTAATCCTTCCCTGACCCAAAACTGACCCAAAACTGCCTTTTCATGCCTATTCAGGCCTGAAAATATACTAATATGGACTTGAATCGTTAATATGCATAACCACATAGTATATGTATCCAACATATTTAATTATCATGTGTTAATCACTCATTGTACATGTAGTTTGAATAACTACAGAATGGTTTGTATTTGAATATTCATGTTTAGTATGGTTTTACTTCAATTTCCTTGCTTGAAATGTTTCTTCCCTACAATTCTTAGTCAAATGTATCAATTTCATGTTATATGAATCATGTCCAAATTATTATCTGCAAAAGCAGGAAAACTCAAACCATGTGACTGGAAAGATAACATTCTTAGATTTATGATTTATACTAAAGCTATGCATTTTACCATCTATTGCATTTTTTAAGAGACGTGCCACATGCTCCAGCGAGCACTGCTGCTTCTGTGCCTCGCCACCATGAGAAGAAAACCAGTCTAGTCTCGTTTCTTTATTTCTTTACTTTCTTTTCTTTCCGTGAAAGTTTGCGTGAGTTAACTTTTGCCTGCCGTGCTTCCCAGACCGCACCGCATCAACTTCAAAGGACAGCGACTCGCTTCTTCTTCAGCCACCGCTCAATCATCAGCTTCCAAGACTTCCACAAAGACTGATTTCCAGCCAATCAGCAACCTCGGGGAAGCCCTATCTGCAACCAGCAACAAGCAATGCAAGTACAAACCTCCAGATTCAAGCTGAACTGGTGAACTTGATATAAATGTTAACCTTATTGACGAACTCAATGCGAGAGTTAATCTTTTGATTGATGGTTGTTCAAGTCGATGCAATAGCACCTATTGCTGTTGAATTGGGATTTCACATTTTCATTCTCTTA